>JARKIA010000233.1:0-279437 GCA_029289565.1 Mycena galericulata
CTGAGTCCTGGACTGGGGCTTGCAGCATAGTATTTGTACCCGTATTAGCGGTAGGTTGGGAACGGTAAGCGTACGAGGTCCAATTCTGATTTGGAGGAGGAGCTTCGCTGCTGGGCTCCGCTCCTCGGAATGCCGCTGTGGACAGAACTCCACCCCTGGGTGCCGATCCTTGCATCATCGATGGCCCCCCACTCGGCGAGAGTTGTGAAGGCTGGCTCGTGGTATCTCGGATTAGGCCCTCTCCAGGCAGCGAAGTCACGGCGGAGCGACGTATGCTCGACAAAGAGGGCTGAGCGAAGCGGACGCCGAATGTCGAAGGCGGCGTCTGCCCCGAAGCCCCTTCACGTTCGCTGGAGGTACAGCGCTCGACGAAGGAGGAGGAGAAGGACGGTCCTCTTCTCGCAAAGTAGGAATTTCCGTACGCGGCCTCGGTTTATAATACGACTCCCGAACATTCTCTCCTAACGATTCGACTGCGCGACGGTGTTCCCCCGCATTTATCAAGGCCGCCCGTCGCCCATAGTCAGGGCGCGCGATCAGTTTGTACAATTCCTTGGTGGGGTGCGACGATCCGAAAGCTTCACGAACTTCTGAGATGGTCGAGTCGACGGAGCTCATACGATCGCTCGACGGTTTACCCGTTAGCGTCTCGCGGATACCCCGAAGACTGGCGCGGACATGGTGTTCCGCTCGTGACAAGCGGAGTTGCATGGTGGTGAAGAAGAAACGAAGTTCACCCTCGTCGGGGCAACTCTCTAGTCGTTTGGTGAACGCGTAGTCGGGATCCACGGAGAAGCTCGTCGTGGAGCTCTTCCCTAAAAGGCTAGTAAGGGCGTCCAATATCTGCTGTAGGGCGACGGTCGCGTGCGCGGTCTCGGACAGGCATTGAAGGTTCAGAGAGAGTCGATGTTGGGAGGGATCATCTGTCGGATCCTTCGCCGGAACGAGTTGAACTGACGATGCATCGTATTCAACTACTCTTTGAACAAGCTCGGGAATGTGTTCCCAGTCGAAATTTCGATGCGCCCTCTGGTATCGCACGACTGCGTCCCTAAGCATCAGGGAGTCAGCGGAACTCCATCCAGGGATCTCTCCGTAGATAGCGCCAAAGGACAGTAAAGGGTCCTCGTCGCTCGAAGAGTAAGGATTATAAGGGAGATGGTAGCGTTTCGACCGCCGTAGCTAGGGGTTCGTCGTATAAATCTATGACGCGCCCGTATCCCTGAAAGAAAGTCTTCGGCAATCGATAAGAGGATTTCCCTCCCAGCGCCGCAGTAGCGCTTTCATTGTCCCCAACATTATACACGTTCGCTGCTGGTGTAGCGCTCGTTAATGATAGGGACGCTTCGCCTTCTCCCGACTTGAGGGAGGACACGTCCGACTCGTCGG
Source organism: Mycena galericulata (assembly GCA_029289565.1). Classification (NCBI taxonomy): domain Eukaryota; kingdom Fungi; phylum Basidiomycota; class Agaricomycetes; order Agaricales; family Mycenaceae; genus Mycena; species Mycena galericulata. The sequence continues at coordinate 1,390 of JARKIA010000233.1, forward strand.
AAATGGTACGAGAGGATATAGGTAGCGAAATGCTCAAGGGCGGGGTGGTTAAGGGAGAGGAATTCCCCGAGTTCGCGGTACGACGTACTGCGCTCTGCGGGGCTGAAGGGGACCTAGGAAGGGGAGCGCCAGAGGTCGCTGATACATGTATAGCGCTCTGCTGGTGGGACTCCCCTTCGTCCGGCACTTCTTCGACCGTCGCCCGACGGCTACGCCCCGGCGCCGGCTGCATATGCGAAGGCAGCCTAGGGGCGTTGCTCCCGAAGGGCGGATGAGCTGGGTTAGCAGCATCTACGTGGCGAGCTTGTGAAGCAGCTGTAGGGGTTGTGGGTCCCGAGTTAGATGATGTGGCCGATTTCCCCGACCGAGGATTCCCCGCGGTTCGAGTAGAGGATCCTGCGACAGGAGCCGCGGTAGTATGGCCGTTGTTGACGGCCTTAGGTTGCGAAGAAGCCGATCGTAGAGACGCGGCTCGACCAGCTGGGGTAGGTATCGGAGGACCACCCTGTTGTCGGGGGTTCGACATGGGGGTGTCTGGTAGAAGGGAATGGACAGAATATATGTGTTTTGAGTCTCGAATCCAGGGATAGATAAGCGCGGCGTTGAGCTCATCAAAGCCAGGGTCGTTAGGTTATCCCGTCAAAAAACTCCAGCCTTTTTCCCCAGTAGGATTTCCCTTCTCCGTACGAGGAGGAGAACCGTTCCCATGCGCTTCCAGGAGACTGGCGTGCGCAATATTAGTTAACGGTTCCAGCTCGTACGTCCAGACGTCGCATTATCACTTCATAAACGAGCCGAGCTGGTTTGAGTTAAGTAGGAATAGTGATTGCGCCGCCCCCCAGGCGTCGTACGAAGTATCCGAGATTTCTTCTGCCCTAAACTGAGTATAGGCTCCCACAGAAAAATCAACCCAGAAGAGGCGTCGCCTTGATAAGGCGCCAAGCCTCAAACCTTCAACTTCGGCGAAGCCCTCGCGGTGGGCTCCATTGTGATGCAAGTCGATTTCGGAGCTTCACCGTGTTGAAGGGATAGAGAACGCGATGCGAGCAGCCTAAAGGCGCTAAGCATCGCGTTGAGGAAAGAAAGAGAAAGACGGTGTCTTATTGAAGACACCGCCGCCGTTGTAATCCATCGGCGAGGGGGTTCTTGACCCCAACCGGGGGCTTCCGTGACCCAGAGGCTCGGGGAGCCTTTATACGCTTGCTCAGGCATCTGTTGGGTCGGTCGGGGGGCTCCCGTGGGGGTCGCTCAGGCCATCGTCGATGTAGATGGTTAAGCAGTAGATGCATTATGTAATGTATGTACATGTAATACGGGCCGTAGCCCCGTATCACCGCGAAGAAGGCGTACTAGGTTGTAAGGAATAAATGGCCAGGGGCCGTGTAAGTAGCTTACATTATATACATAGGCGTCACACAATCCATAAGACTGACCATGGTCTCCGAGAATGGTCCACTGAATTTGTTGAACGACCACGTGATATGATCTGATTTGTGTCGCCCATAAACTGACCTCCTTCACGTGAATTATCAAATGGAAGCTGACAGAGGGCATACCAGAGGACTCCTGAACTAATTGAACTCTCAGAATCCCAAATTGATTCCTGGATCCCTTATATTCCCCACCTGACTGCCGTCCTATTGTTACACGGCTATCGGCCGTCTTTTTTTGCTGTCCTCGGAGTACGGAAGTAGAAAAAGATAGCAGCCACAGTGGCAGCCCACACCCGTCTTGGCATCACAAATAGAAAGCCCATATCCATTGACGAGACAGTGGGTATTCCCAGCTGCTTGGGCCCCAGTTCAAATTTTGCTTTTAGGGGTATGAGATCTAGAGGAGAGAAGTTTCTGCCAGCCCATAATTGACTGTCTTTCGTTCTCTTTCTCCAGGTGGTCCGAAAGATTTTCTCCTTCAATGGAGTTCTAAATCTGGAGACACAAGTTTGAAAATGAAATCTGAAGGTCAAAATGTCTCTCATGTTATTTAGAGTGTATGATCTATGAAATAAAACATTTACGAGCCGATCAAAAGACTCAGATGAAGTGAGAAAAAATTCAACCCAGCCTGACCTGACCAGGACCAAAGCCCAAGTCAGGGCCAGGTTTGGGATATTTACCGACTAAGCCTACTGTTGTTGAACCTGACCCAAGCCCCCTTGGATTAGGGCAAGTCAAAGGGTCATCATGGCTGATTCCTGTTTGATTCCATCTGCATGTTGAGAAGTGTATCTTCCCATTATGTGAGAAATAGCCATGATTCTGGGTCAATTCTGAAATTCTGATTCAGAGGCAAAAATTAAAAGAGAATCTCCTTCAACATGATGAAAATTGACTCAAATTCAAACATGATTCAAGCCGGTCCAAGCCACATTTAATTCTGCCTTGATTCCGGCTTCAGAACAGGGTCAAAATTCAAGTCTGAAATGACTTAGAATCTTTTTTTTTTTTTTTTTTTTGGAGCGTTTGGGATAATGATTTAAACTTAGTCTGCAGAAGCATTCCAAGTCATCTGCTGGGTCTACCAGAAAATTCCAGTTAATGCCGGGGAAGTTGTCCATGGAGGAAATGCCATTACGCACAATTACCGTAGTGTGGGACTCCAGCCTCCGTAAAATTATCCTATCCCATTTTTTGAATCTTTCAATCTCAATGGCTGTATACCCACTAAAACCCCCACTGTGTATGTCCAGTCATCCGGCAGTGAGTCTTCATTCATTAGTAGACCATTCCATGTTCTTAGGACAAGATCTTTATTCAGCGCAAGATTATCGGTATGGGGAAATGTATATTGTTTAAGAATATGTTGATGATTTGACCGGGCCTCACGTTTAGGTAGCTAGTCTCCAAGTATTTATTGAGTATGTAGTCAACAAAATAGCACCAGAGTGGACGATCCTCTCCTTGCATCAGATAGCATTGAAGATTCCAAAGATCAATGGCTTTATTTCGAGCAGAGATATCTAAGATTCCTTTACCACCTCGGTCAACTGGGAGGATCATTGTCTCGAGTGATACTCTGGTTGTCTTTCCGTCCCACAGGAAGGATCGTATCAGTTTTTTAAGGGTTTCTTCAATTTCCTTGGGCATTCCTTGGACTCTTGTCAGATACTGTGTCCGACCTCCAATAACCATGCTAATGATATGTCGTTTCCCTTCAAGTGTTGGGAGTGTTGTTTGCCAGCGCATGATGTCTACATTAATTTCCTCTAACACGGATGGCCATGGGGTAGTATAAGGAATTTTGTTTCCGATCCATGCCCCTAGCATACGGCAGCTCTCGCCATCAGGGATAATTTTAATAGTTTTGTTGATCACACCAATGGGATCTTGGTCATTAATTCGTCTTTCTGTTATGATTTTCTCACGATATGAAGGCCTTCCAAATGGCAGAAGGATTGTTTTGTGTTCATTAAATTTTGCAGTTGATGCAGCACACCATAGGCGTAGAATACCCCAGAGAGTTTCCATGGAATCTGTGGATTTTAGGTAAATTGTTGTGTCATCAGCAAAAAGTGATACTAGCAAATTCTTTGTGGTTCCGGGAATGATCACTCCTTTAATATCAGACTTCCGGAGCATACATGCCAGAGGCTCGATAGCCAGATTGAATAATAAACAGGGGATCTCCCTGTCTTACACCTCTGGTAACAGTATATGGTTCACTGAGTTCACCGTTAATCATAACTATGGTTTTCGCATCAGTGTACAGACTTTTGATCATCTTTGAAAATTTTGGAGGGAAACGCATATGGTCTAGGACTCGCAGGAGGTAATCATGGTTAATTCGGTCGTATGCCTTTTCTTGGTCAAGGGCGATAAGGATCCCATCCTCTTCTGCCACTTCAGAGTAGTTCAGTAGGAATTTAGCTAGTTTTACCTGGTCCTCAATTTTTCGCCCTTTCATGAACCCAGCTTGGTCTGGTTTTATCAAAGAGGGGGCAACATTCATTAATCGCATAGAGTAAGCCTTTGTCATAAGTTTATAGTCTGTATTTAACAATGTAATTGGTCTGTAGTTGCTGATGAGACCTGTGTCTCCCTTCTTGTACGCTGGGCACAGCCATCCCATGTTAAAGTTACAGCCTTCTGCTATTCCAAATTCTTCAATGTCCCGGTACAAGGCTACTAGGAAGCCCATGATGTTGAAAGCTCCTGGTTTGTCTTTATTTTTTCTGTATTCAATGTCCATGGCTTTGAAAATTTCATATCGTATACCATCTGTTCCTGAGGCTCTGCCATTGCTAGTTAGTTTTAAAGCATTTCGTATATCCTCTTCAGTCAGATACTCATTCATTTCATTGTATTCATCTTGAGATAAATGAGCATCACATTTTTCAAGCACTTCCTCAGTGCACATCATTCGACCATAGTCATCTTCTGAGACATCAACATGTTGTACAGTCTCATGGTAATCACGGGCCATTTCTGCCATTTGTTTTGGTCGAGTTTCAAAGTAGGGTACAGTTTGATCATTATCTGTTCTCCTAAATTCGTTTATGGTGTTCCTCAGGTGGTAGTCCTTGGTGGAACAAGTCCAGTGACGCGTTTTGAGGGTTTCACCCTCAATGTCATATTTCGCTTCAGACTGGGCTTTCTTACGGTCTGCTTCTTCTTTAAGATAAGTTTCAATCTTTCCCTCTAGGTGTAAAATTGCAAGATGTTTTTCTTCAGTAGGCATGTCTGCATCATCGATGATAAGGTGTTTTTGCACTGTCCAAGTACGTATTTGGCCTGATCTTTCACTGACCAGGCGGGAGCATTTTTTACCTTCAGCCGCAAGGTCCACTTTAAACTTGTGCCATAGAGTTTGGATGTTGAGCATGTTTTGCCGTCCAGTGTGCTCTAGTTCTTTCTGATCTTCAGCAAGTTTGTTTGATCGAGTGCACATATAGGTTATAAATCTCGGAGTTCTGAACAGATATAAGGGAAGGTTAAAAATTCCTGGTCCATGCTTCTCATCTGGTCGGCAGGTCAATTGGACGGAGAGTAAATAGTGGTCACTGGCAATTAAACTGGGTTCAATGGACCAATCTCGATATCGTTTGAAACGGTCTACTGGGACATAAATTCGGTCAAGGCGTGAGCCAGATACATGTGTCTCATTTGTAATTGCATTGGTGCGCTTCTGGAAGCAGGTGTATTCATTTGCATCAGGGAATGTTGTACGCCAACCATCTTGCATGCGGAAGAGGGCTTTCAGGCATAAGAAGCTGAGAGGTACTGGCTCTTCCTTGTTTGATGTACGATCTATCATGTTTTCAACAAAATTCCAGTCACCCAGTGTTTCAGTTGGGAACGGGAGTTCTGGATTCTTCAAGTAACAATACCACAATTGAGTCCACATTCTATCTCTTTCCTGAGGTGTATTCGGGGCATAAATGTTCAGGATGTTTATTGTCTCTCCCCTATGTGATGGGATAACAAGTAGGATTACATGTCCCTCAATAAGGATATACTCCTTTATGTTTTCAGAATCAACATATTTTTTATTTAGAAGAAAGCTAACTCCTGCTGTGGAGTCTGGTTTGAAATGACTTAGAATCAATGATGAAAATTGTTGACTGGCTTGCATATTTCTACAACGGGTATCTTAATGTAGCCAGGGGGCTCAGCCTGGAGTAGCCAAAGCCCGTTGGAATTTCGATGTTTAACTGCACTGCTCTCCCCCAAATGCAAGCAGCAAATGGGTCCCTTTCACTTGGGGAATTGTTGTAAGGCTAGAGAATTGGTTTCAGAGTAAGCTTTTGAATTGGTTCTGCCAAGCTTCTCTGACTTCCCTTCATGGGGATGACTGCGGTGTACTTCTGTTTTCTGTGAGAGATGTGTTTTAGGCATTCATTTCAGAATATGTAGTCTCTCTCCCTTAGTAGGGGATCCCTGGAAAATTTTCCCAACTCACACTTCAGCTTAGGTTTTGATGGCCCCCGTTAAATCAACTCACTTTAAATTCCTTCATAGTCAATAGAGGAGGGCATAGCTAGACGTCTCACCAGTCTGCCTATGATCAGTGTATCTTAGTCCAGGCACCATATTGTAGGCAGACTGGTATAACTCGGAACAATCAATTGGGCTGTACCCATTGTTTGAAATTTTACCTTCCTGTCTACTGAGGGCTCAATTTTCATTGTTTCTCTTTTCTCCAAAGCGAGAGTCAGATGTGACATCCCTTAGCTGTCTCTTTAGAAATCTAATAAATCCTCTTCAATGACAGGATATCTGCACCGGATGACTAAGTAAACAAAACATCCATGATCTGATCTGGCCCAGTCAAAATTCCAAACACCTGTCACAGTCTGCGTATCCCAAAGTGCTGGCAATAAGATATGTGGTGGCAGACTGCTATCAAGTCTATTAGGCAGCAATGAATTCTCAAGTGAACTGATGCTGGCAAGACAGGGTGCAAAATTGAATTAGGCATCCAGTATACGAACACTGTCTATCTTTGGCCCATACTGAGTTTCCCCGGAGTGCCACTGAAGCAAGTAGTCTCAATCCAAGAATTGTTTATCATAAATAGTCTTGTTTCTAACCAAGTCAATTAAAATATTGAATCTATAATTAATTGATGGGGGAGGGGGATGCTCTGAACCATTGTGCTTTTTAAGTGAGCTGAACCCCATGGGAAACCAGTTGGGTTGGGATTTGGACCTTGGTTTGACCTTGGGATTGGGATTGATGTGGGCTTGGGATGATTGACATCTGGGATTGATGATCAATCTGAACATACAATTTAATTGGGCCACTGAGTGAAATACTGGCCAGTTGAGTGTCCAATAATGTGCACTCCTACTATCAAGTATGTAGATGAACCAAAAGTGCCTAAAGTACCTTCTCCTTGTGCATTTTGACTGTGCCTGTACCTCAAATGGAAGTAGATGTTCAATTCTGGATGTAGATGTACAACGTGAGACGTGCACAAAAGTAAGTACATAATTTTTGACGATAAATACTGTCATAGACACGCGTAAGAGTGAGAGTGAGAGACGCACCAGGTTCTGGTGGGCGGGAACAGCACCATGGCGCTAGCGGCTAGTGTGCTACCCGCCGAGGTCCGGCGGGACCGATTTACCGCGTTCAATGCTCACTGCGGTGTGCGTCAGTCGGTCGGTCGGTTGGGGGATGCCGCATGCGCATGTACGTGAAATATTATGATTCAAGAGTCCAAGAACTGGAGAGTGCACTGGCACGAAAGGAAGAAAGAGAACGAAAAGCAAGAAACGATTCAAAGAGGGGAAAAAGACTCGGAAGGGAAGAATTTACAATGCGCTTTGAAGATGGATGGATGCACGGACGGACGGCTGGATGGATAATAGACACACAAGAACAGCCCAGCACGCACACCAGCTCCACGTTCCGCCCCGGGCCGCAGAAACAGCCGCGTGGCCGGAGCCCGCAAAAGAGAACGCGGCGACTCGGAGGCGTTTGAATTCCAGCTGCGTATCGTATGCGTACAACTATAAGTGTGGATCACATTCCATTCGAATAAGGAAACGGTTGAAGTTTACGATAACTTTCGAAGGACGGCTGACTCCGGATACACCGAGTATTGGGATCCAAGTCAAAACAGAGCTCGCCAGCGAGTGATACTATCCTTCACAGGGATCCCGGACATTTATAGTAAGGGAACACGCTGAATATCTTCTCGACCATACGTCGTAGGTGAAATCCAAGCATACTATTTATTACATTCCAATCCATGCTTTCATGAGGTCTACGATTTAATTAAATTTTTGAATAAACGGTCCATTGCCCTCGAACAGCGTTGTTCTTTCCGGTGTCCGGGTTCTACATGAAATGCCATATTTTGATCGCCGACTTCATGCCAAGTTCCCTCTGGTCGGAGGACCTCTAAAACTTGTGGACAGGCCCTCTTGAATGTAATATATCTCCTCATTAGCCTAGAGTGACCCTTGAATGTTGAACACGACAAATTTCCTTCTGGCTTTTGCACTCTTTGGTTTTGGCAGTGGGAGGGGTCTCTTTAGGAATAAAGAAGATACAAGCTACCTACAGGCCTAAAATTTTGCAGGGACATTTTATGATGTGTTCCCATCTTATGAGTACGTTTCTGAGGTAGTCCACCCTTCTGATGGCTAAGGTAGCATTAAAAAAATGGGTAAAAACACGATATTCTTTCAGGTGGAGCCTAATAACATGGCAATCAAGGCCAAAATCATAGGTTACTCCGAGAACCTTTGCTTGTAAGCTTTGAAGTACATCCCAGTGAGTTCTCCAAAACAAAGATCTTCGGAATTGGTCCAGGATTGACCAAGATATCCTTGTTTGTCCGAGTTCCACATTTGCTAATCCGGAGCGGTGATAAAGGATAGTATGTCTCACAGCCTCGCTTTGTTTTCGTCGCGACTCGTCGAACCACACACTTAGAGAGAGCAGAGTGATGGTTTCACGTATAGTTTACTGTGGTTCAAGAGGCGCTCGATCTCTGGATCACTCAAAAAAACCCACGACCCCCCCCCCCCCAGAAAAGGCAATGATTATCAGCGGCACCTTCGGCCAGATCAATCCATCAATTGTCATTGCGCCCACTCTACAACGCCACTCGTAGCCCCCTGGCCAAGGCCATCCAACCGTCTCCGGCACACAAAGGCTCAACCTGCAAATAGTATTATGGCATCCTAACCCTGTACTTACTTATATGCTGCACATATATCTCTGTCAAATAATGCTTTGGCTCTTATTTCTCAGTTGTAGTTACGGCAATGAAGCTCACATGAAAGAGGACTAGTCCTCCGAGTCTGTCCCCGATGCTTCCAGTACATAAATATGGATGGGGCCAAAGGCGCCGGCGTTCCGCCCACAGAATCACTGATCTCGCTTAGCAACATCATTTTGAGAGATCCAGAGATCAAACTGAGATCAATCACCTCTTGCTGTGGTTTCCAAAGGTTCTTGCGAATTGAAAAGTTGGCCATCGTCGTCGTAGACAAGCTTGGTGCGGCATTTGCCGAGGTCACGGGATCTCTTGGTTGAAGTTCAAGTTGACGGTTCAATTAGCCATCTGAGGGCTTGCATATAAAAGCATTTTTCGTCAAAAATTATGTACAATAAGAGTGGAACATTCAACATTCTACTTTTACATTCCAACAAGTACATGTGCAGTTATTTTGGGTACAGGGAGTGGGTTATTGTACATTTGATCTGAGAATTTAACAACTTTATTGTACATTGTACATTGCACTTTGAACTCACAGCCTTAGTCGATAAAGCACTCAATTTTCTACACATTACTTACAACAGTGTACAGTCCATACAGATGTTTCAACTTCTTGAAGATGAAATTGTACAATTCATGGTGCCTGGTTTGTATAACACAACAACGCCGCACCCTAATGGGGTTCTATCAATCCCAACCTGTCCAGTTGGGTTGTCCGATCAAAACCAAGTGAACTGTGAGAATTACTATCAATCCCACTTGGGAACAGCCATCAATACCAAGCCTGTCAATTCCAGCCCCAAACCAACTGCTGTCATCTTCCTGGCCACACCTGTTGGGCTTGTGCCTGAGCCCAACCCGAGGCCGGCACGAGTGGGGCTCACGGCCTCAATCTTTTTCTAAGCTTGTGACCCAAGCTTGGGTGGGGATGCCCACCATCGCCATCTTGACTGTGAAGGGGGACATCCCTTCCTGTTTAGGTGTTTGCTTGATGAAACCAATTCTTTCATGTTGATTTTGAGCCAAAAAATGAATGAGAATGCAAAATAAAATAAAATAAAATGATACTCTGGCACTAAAATTCCATGAGACTGACCATGGTCCCCGAGAATGGTCCATTGAATTTATTGAACAGGATAGAATGACCACATGATATTATCTGATTTGGCACGTCGCCTATAAACTGACCTCCTTCACGTGAATTATCAAATGAAAGCTGACATAGGGCACACCAGAGGACTCCTGAACTGAACTCTCAGAATCCCAAGTTGACTCCTGGATCCCAATAGAAGAAAAAAAAGGTAGCCACAGTGGCAGCCCACACCTGTCTTGGCATAGCAAATAGAAGGCCCATGCACGTTGACGGGACAGTGGGTATCCCGTGCTGCTTGGACCCGGGACCTCATTTATAAAATTTTCAGTTCAAATTTTGCATTTGAGGGTACGAGATCTAGAGGAGAGAAGTTTCTGCCAGCCCAAAATTGACTGTCTTTTGTTCTCTTTCTCCAGGTGGTCCGGAAGATTTTCTCCTCAATGGAGTTCTAAATCTGGAGATACAAGTTTGAAATCTGAAGGTCAAAATGTCCCCGATGTTAATTAGAGTGTATGAAAATAGGACATTTATGAGCCGGCGATCAAAAGACTCAGATCAAGTGAGAAAAAATACAACCCAGCCTGACCTGACCAGGACCAAAGCCCAAGTTGGGGTCAGTCTTGAGATATTTACCAACCAAGTCCACTGTTTTTGAACCTGACCTAAGCCTTCTCTAATTAGGGCAAGTCAAAGGGTCACCATGACTGATTCCTGCTTGATTATATCTGAATGTTGAGAAGTGTGTCAGCACAGCACAGAATTCTATTATCTGAGAGATAGCCATGATTCTGTCAATTCTGATTCAGAGACAAGAATTAAAAGAGAATCTCCCTCAATGTGGTGAGAATTGACTCTCAGATCCAGATATGATTCAAGCTGATCCAAGCCACATTTAATTCTGACTTGATTCCGGTGACTGGCTTCATATCCTGCTGCTTTGTATCTGCCCAATCCAATTTATTTAGTACAGCCTTTTCGTCTTAGACTTGGTATCTTCCATTTTAGCTCCTATTTCACTTACTATATATTCTGTACCCAGTACTACTCCCCATATGATCCCCCTTTGCCACGGACCTGTCCTACATCGTCCTCAAACCCAGCCTTCGTCATTGCCGTGGCCTAATGTGATTCCCATTCACCACTCGCAGCACAAGACTCCAAGCTCTGCCTTGAACCACACTCTTTCAGCATCCTTCCGACCTCCTTGCTCCTTGCCTGATTTGTTTCAGGTTCAGCTCGCACGTGGAATGTCAGCTGATTCATCACCGGCTTCAGAACAGGGGCAAAATTCAACTCTGAAATGACTTAGAAATAATGATGAAAATTGTTTACTGGCTTATATATTTCTGCAACAGGTATCTTACATAATGTAGCCAGGGGGCTCAGTCGCCTGGAGTAGCCAGCCTGTTGGAATTTTAATGTTTAACTGCACTGCCCTCCCCGAAATGCAGGCATCCTTTTCCACTTAGGGAATTACCCAGTAAGGCTAGAGAGCCGGGTTCAGAGTAAGCCTTTGAATTGGTTCTGCTCAACTTCTATGACTTCCCTTCATGGGGATGACTGTGGTGCACTTCTATTTTCTGTGAGAGATGTGTTTTGGGCTTTCATTTCAGAATGTATAGTCTCTTTCCCTTAGTAGGGGATCCCTGGAAATTTTTCCCAACTCATACTTCAGCTTAGGTTTTGATGGGCCTCCGTTAAATCAGCTCACTTCAAAATCCTTCATGGTCAATAGAGGAAGGCAAAGCGGTTATACAGTAGTTATGCAGCTAGACTTCTTACCAGTCTGCCTATGATCAGCATATCTTAGTCCAGGCACCGTATTGTAGGCAGACTAGTATAACTCGGTTCAATTGTTATGACATCCCTTAGCTATATTTCTGTCTCTTTAGAAATTTAATAAATGCTCTTCAGCGGCAGGATATCTGAATTGGACGACTACATAAACAAAATATCCATGATCTGATCTGGCCCACTCAAAATTTCAAGCACCGGGCACAGTCTGTCTACAGCAAAGTGCTTGCATTAAGATATGCTGTGGCAGACTGTTACATAATGATTCTATTAGGCAACAACGAATTCCCAAGTGAACTAATGCTGGGAAGACAGGGTGAAAACTTGATTAGGCATCCAATACAGTGGCGGCGAAAAATAATGCATGCGGCCGTTTGGACCCGTCCCCATCAAATCTCTCCAAATAAAATCCTATCATGATGGTTGAGGAATTTTAAGAAGTTTTGGACGATTAAACCCATATCATACCTGATCAAATGTCCCAGAATAAAACAATTGAGCGTTTTCTGAAAAACCGAGTATCTGAGTTCACACGATACCGGAAAATAGTGATACTAGCATGAAAGTACTTGAAAAGGCGACCATTTTGATATCCTAGTTGGGTAGGATTCATTGAGATTTGCCCTCGCAATGACCGTCACAAGGTGGCCATTTTTTCGCCGCCACTGTACTGTCTGTAGTCTTTGGCCCATACTGATTTCTCCTGAAGTGCCACTGAAGCAAATAGTCTCAGTCCAAGAATTGTTCATATCACAAATATATCACAAATAGTCTAGTTGCTAACAAAGCCAATTAAAATATTGTATCTATAATTACAGAGATGGGGGAGGGGGATGCTCTAAACCATTCAGGAAATAGTGCTATTTAAGTGAGGCTGAAACCCGTGTGAATCCAGTTGGGTTGGGATTTGGACCTTGGTTTGACCTTTGGGATTGGGATTGATGTGGGCTTGGGATGATTGACATTTGGGATTGATGATCAATCTGAATGTACAATTTAATTCACCAGTTGAGTGTTCAATAATGTGCACTCCTACTATCAAGTCTGTAGATGAACCAAAAGCACCTAAAGTACCTTCTCTTTGTGCATTTTGACTGTGCCTATACCTCAAATGGAAGTAGATGTTCAATTCTGGATGTAGATGTACAACGTGAGACGTGCACAAAAGTAAGTACATAATTTTTGACGATAAATACCGTCATACTTGCAAGTGTTAATATCCAGCTGTTTCAATTTGGAAGGCCTACACAACATACTGCTTTTTTTTGTATTTATCAAAGAACGCGAAGGCGGTTATGTAGAAATAGCATATCGTGTACATAGATAGATCGTAAAGCACGGAAACCCAGAAAAAAAATGTAGAACTCAATTATTCACAGTGGCCTGGAAGAAAGATTAGCGACGGAAGTCTCTTGTAAATGAAAGAAGATGGAGCGCACCTCCTGAAGCACGACATCAGTCTGCGCCAAGAGCCGGCTGTTGGCTGATGCACGCGTCAGCAAACTGATTGAAATTTTCCCGAGCACGACACCCTCGATGTGCGATGCGGCGTCGGCAGTGACTGCGCCCGACACAACCCAGACAATGTTGCTTGCAACCGCACCACCGGAGAGGACCATCTTCGCGCCTGCCGCGATGGACAGTGTCCCGGCAATCTGGAAGATCCAGGCTGAAGATATGGAGTGAGCTCGGCGTGTCGGACGCCAGAATGGGGGAAGGTCTCCTCACTGTCAGTGGCGGCACCGGCCATAGTGACGTCGCTCCCGATGGTGACCCCGGTGCCCCACTTGTAGAGGCCAGGTGCGAGAACAAGGTTTCCGATGGCACCTAAGTAACGCTTGAATCAGAAGACAGGATAAGAGAGCGTAAGATGAAAGCTGACCGGCGCCGAGATTGACGAAGTTCGGGTTAACGCGACTGGCAGCATCGGTGAATGCGGTCCCCATGTCGCCGAAGGCGATGGTGAGTGTCACAGGAGTAGGGGGGGCGCAGGAAGGAGCAAGGATTTCTCCAACAACTTGACTGGAGGTGCAATACTCCCCGTTCGAAGCGAGAGTGAGAGGGAATCCATTCAGACCGTTGATGGAGCCGACCCCGACGTTACCCGCTAGAGGCATGTTTGAGACGAGCGATGGACGCGGGAAGTTGAAAGACATACTGATCATACAGGGAGGAACTATGGTGATGCCGCTTTTAGCAAGGATCGCGAAGTTCCCTGCAGTGCGTAGATTAACGGCGGCAGGTCCCAGAGCGGCCACAGTGCTGGCGAGAACAGTCTGTCCAAAAAGAGTAAATAAAATCGCGTGAAGGCGTCGAGAGTAAAATTTCACCAAAAAACAAATGTTGAAAACACTCGAAATCATCATGGTGGTAGAGAGGAAGAGCTTTGAGAATCAGTCAAGTTGTAGGGAAGCCGGCTGAAGCTAAGGAGAGTAGACCTCTCGGAAGAGTTTATGTACCGTGGCACCTCGGCGCTCACACCTCGTCAGAGTTAATTTGCGAAACCGGCGTCCGTACGTCCTTGACAAGCAGTGACTTTCTGTGTGAGTCGGGAGGCTAAGGTAGGACGGTGAACTCGTCATCGTATCCCGAAAGCATCTCAACAGCGTGCAGATTTGGACAGTGTAGCACCATGATTGGAATGTACAAGACCACATAGGTCGAGGGAAGACATCTGCGACGGAGGGCGAGGTGCAACAAGGACCGTCGTCCATCTAGCAGAACGAGGAGTGGAGGGGCGACAGCGACAAGCGGTTCCGGTTTTGAAGCCCCGACCAACTGCGTGCTTGCAGGTTTGCATTCTTTCTGTCGAAAGTCTGGCCCTGACGTATTTAACGGTGGTAAAACGGTCCAACTTGAACACGTTGCGGGTGACACTGACTTACCTCCATGCAGGTCGAATTGTTGATTTTTTCGAAATGAGCATTAGCATATCGAGGCAGGAGAGGTGGAAGAGCTTGCCACGCGAAGGATAATCACGGAAATTTATTGCTGACCTACCCAAGCATTCTATGGAATCCGGAGCACTACGCCTTTGAACATTGGGATCACATATCGATCGCGAGTGATGGCTGGTTGGAAAGCCAAAAAGGGAGCCTGGGCTAATCACGGTGGGCAAATACCAACGTACCTGAAAGGTAAATGTGAACAATGCATGTGTTCCGACAAATAGGAACAATAGGAGTAGAAACGTTAAGGGCTGGATGGACTCGCGGCCCCAATCCGCCAAGTCTACACTGGCAGGCGAGCGTTGCCTTGCATCCTGTCTTCATTTCGCACGACCGACATATGCATGCAACAGTGTTTCCTCGTCCCTACGTTCTCGGTGATCCTGATGACTCTGGCTGATTCTGAAGCGCGCTTGTGATACAGTGTTCATACGGCCGGAAAGGACTGACTCCCTTACTTTCCGAGTCTGGCCTCTGGCCCGACAGTAGGGATAGTTTGAGTGTTGGCTTCCTCGTAAAATTTCACTGCTTCCTACGTCGCGATCTTGTCTCAGGGGGGTGTTAGTGGTTCAAAACAGCCTGATCTATGTACAGACGTTGCATCCCACCAGTATCCGCAGCCGCTGGCAAGGGTGTGAACTTATTCCCTCATGCCTGCTCAAAGGTGATATCAAGGGGAAGATATATAGTATAAACCGTGACACGTGTGTGTTTTCTTTTCTAAAACTACTTTTCCTGCCTCCTCGAAGGTATATTCTACCGCACAATAACGTGTGTTGAGCGCTACCGCATCGTTCTAGATCGAATTCTAGTTTCTAGCACAGGACTTGGGCCACCTGACGGGGTTCAAAAGGAAAGGAAAGCCTAGCAAAGCGGGAAATTTATGGGGTCGCAGTCCGCGATCGCGTCCTTAGGGCGGCTGGGTTAGCCGGTAGCATGTTGATTAAGATTGACGTACCGAGGGACCTGCGGTGTGGATTGACGCCGCGGAGGGCGCAGCGGCAGCTGAGGGCGCCGCGGCAGCGGAGAATGCAGCGGCAGCTGAGGGTGCAGCGGCAGCGGATAATGCAGCGGCAGCAGAGAGTTCAGCGGCATCTGACGGCGCAGCGGCAGCGGAGAGTGCAGCAGCAGCTGAGGGCACAGCTGCAGCAGAGAGTGCACCGGCAGCTGAGGGCGCAGCGGCAGCTGTGGCCGCGAGGTATGCGAATACGAGGGACACGAGAGTATGAAGTTGCATTTAGTATGATCGGGAGGATGAGAGGCGAGGGATGTGAGAGCGCGGGGTGCTTTTTAACAAGCGAGGTACGAGCCTTCAACTGTTGTAGTGTCTGTAAATTATAAGAGACTAGGTGCTTTTATACATGAAGGGTGGGCGCGAATGCAGATGACAGCTCGGGAGATTATAGTTGCGAGTGTATGCGCTTCGAAGCGAGGAAGTCGGAATTTGAGGGTTCGAAGCATTTAGCCTGCTCGGTAGTTCAGGGATCCCGGCTAGGGCGGAGGATCTCGGATTCTCCACCCAGGTCGAAGGGCCGCATGATCTATATGAGAAATATACCTGGGTTATGCTCCATATAATATATGAAGGCCGCAACAATATCTCGTGTACCCCAGCTGTATAAGCAAAAATATCAGCCGTTCAGTACTTCTCTGAATTTTGAAAGTACAATGGCAGTTTGCCCCGGTCCTGTCGCGAAATGGATATTGATATCATTGAGAATCCTGTCAAAGGGGCAGAGAACACAAAAAATCACAGAAGTAAAGATTTGGCCTGCCAACCAACCACATGCACCAGTGCTTCGCCTTCGAGCCGAGACGCCGAGAGATATGATATATCTCATCAGCAAACTCCAGTTTTTTCTTTCGCGTCCCAAAGACGTGAAAGACGTGATAAGATATGTTTTTACGGAAGACGACGTGTCTTCCCAAACACTGCGTTCAGGCGGCCCCGCGGCAGACACTGTCGGAACTACGTCGCCACATGACGGAGGTGTGCCGAAAGGCCTCGGCACATTCTGCCGCCATCACTCAGCACAGCTCCGTCGCATAGCGATGTAGCTCGGCAGGGCTCTTTTACCAGTGCCGCCGAGCCGTCTGCAGTGAAAGTAGATTCCCTATTCTTCCTGTGAAAGACATTGCGTCTCGTGAAAGCCTCGAAAGATGTGCATATCCTTTGACATCACAGGGCTCTTACACTCAAAAGACTTATCAAAGATCGATGCATAAATTTCCATCCCTATCCTCTGGGCTATTTTGATCTGTCTACTGGGTTATAACGTTATACACCGGGGAAAAACTTCGCTTTGGGTCTCACAGTGGCATGCAACTACTGATTACAAACCAACCACACTAACCCCGCTCAGATGCAGCGCATCTAAAAACTCCATCTGCTCGCCGCGGAAGGTGTCCGGGGTGAGGGTGACCAGCGGCGCGGGGTCGGCGAACGTTAGGAGCGAGCCATTCGTAGGGGTGTAGGCCGGCCAGAAGATAGTAGAATTTGCAGTGTTGTTCGTGTTGGAGCGAGGGGCGCCGGAGGTGTTCGGGTCGAGCGTGTTAATGAAGTTGACTGCACATCTACGTCAGTTTCTGTACCTGTATCGCAAGACGAGGACGAAAGCGGGGACTCGGAAAGAGAGAGGGAGACGCACCGAGCGCGTCTACAGCCACGGTATCCGTGATGTTGCTGGTGGGCGGGAAAAACAGCGCTACGTCGCTGGTGTGGAACGCGCCAAGGTCCAGGGTCGATTTGCCGCGTTTGCTTACTGTGGTGTGCGTCAGTCAATGAGTCAGGCGAGGTGAAATACAATTGAAGAAATAAGGGGAGGAAGGAAGGAAGGAAGAGCGAGCGAAAGAAGAAGGAAGAACGAAAGAACGGACAAAAGAAGAAAATAGATGAATGGATGGCAAGCACAGCACTTACACCAGCTCCATGTCCTCTGCGTCCCCGCTGCATGCCGCAGAAACAGCCGCCGGAGCCCAGAAAAGAGGAAGTCGCCCTCGAATGCGGCGATGCGTTTGAATTCCGGGCTGCGTGTGCGGATGAGTCAATACACGTCGGGCAGGGGTAGAGAAGGAGGAGGAGGAGCGATGGAGTCCGCACACATACTTACGTGAGTTGGTTGGCGCTCCCGGTGTTGAATGGCGAGCCCTGGACTTTGTTGTTAGCCTCCGAGTCGGCTGGAAGAACTCTAGGAGGGAGAGGAAGCGAAACGAAAGCAACGTGGGACGGAGATGCCTTGGAATAAGACGCCGAAACTTACCACGGTCGGGTCTCGCGGGTACAGCTCCACGATGCGGGATACCTGAGCGGGCGTCCCGGCTTTCAGATAGCTGGGATTAAGTATTTGCGTTAGACGAGATAGACTGATAGATTGCCGCAGGAAGACAGGAAGGAAGTGAAGCGCACTTGGAGTGAATGTAGTCCACGAATTGGGTGTCAGTGCTGTAGTCATATATTGTAAATATAATAAGAATGGTTGAATGACAAGCACTCGGAGGAATGGGGAAAAGGACGCACGTAACGTTCGTACTGGCGAATGCGAAAAACCTACAGAATGAATGCATCAGCCTCGTATGTCTGGATACCATTATCAGAAGAAGAAAAGAGTCTCACGTCCCCTCGTCATCGACGTCCCCCGACATGAACGGAATCTGCGCCACATTTCCGTGAGCAGCCTGAAACCCGCACCCAAAACACACAACACACGCACCTTCGCAAACGCCCCCTGCGTGACCGACGTAACGGGGTTCCGCAGAACCACATCCCCGTCGACGCGCGGGCGCCACACGAGCGAGAGACTTCGATACGAGAGAAAGTCCGGTGTTTTATCCACCGTCGCCAGGAAGGCGTCGAGCGGCACGTCCTGGAGGCAGCGGAGCGTGTCGCCGCCGGGCGCGTCGGTGCAGTTGTTCGCGGACACTAGTGCGTCGTAGAACGGCTGGCCGGCAGCGACAGTGGGGGAGGGCCAGGGCGCGCCGGAGACCTGCGCATCCCAATCAATGAATACGTATCGTTTTAAAACGCAAGTGGGGGGCACCATGAACGCGCCGCGGAACAGATTTGGGGCGGTGCGGTTGTTGGAGAGGAGGAAGAGCGAGGTGGAAATGGCCCCGGCACTCACGCCACCGCTGGCAGGCGTTTGGTTCAAAGTGTCATACATAATGGGTGAAGGACGCACAGCACCACGCGGTCTGGGTCCCCGCCGAACGTAGAGATATGCTTCTGCACCCACTCGAGCGCAAATATCTCTGAAGGAAAAGATGGATATTACATGTCGGCCGGTCGATTCGAGAAAATTTCATGCGACACGCACGGTCGCGCAGTCCGAGATTCGTTATCCCCGCAGCGGCTGCTTCCTTCCCGGCCAAGAACCCGAACGCTGACATCGACGACGACGGCAAATTCATGTTCTGCAAAGAGTGGATATGTACTGGGACGGGACGCACCGTTCAAACGATAATTTGGGACCACGATGATCACTGGCTCGCCGAGAGTGATAGAGCGTTCGACGGTGGGTCGCATGTCTGTGTCCGATGAGCTCCCATATTCGAAACCACCTGAGAGAACGGCATCAGATATATGTGGGACAAATCTGAAGGTAGGCTTGAAGGTACCTCCGAAAAGCCACTGTTCCGTTCTTCAGCATGTTGGGGGAAAATGGAAAAGATAACACTCACCACAAGGACGGGGAGCTTCTCGCCCGGCTTTACGAGAGGCGAGAACACGTCGAGATTGAGACCTGCATATTACACATTAGAATGCTGGGATGTACACTGCAGTGCAGAAGAGCATACGCACAGGCTTCTGAGATGAACG
This sequence comes from Mycena galericulata, assembly GCA_029289565.1. Taxonomy (NCBI): domain Eukaryota; kingdom Fungi; phylum Basidiomycota; class Agaricomycetes; order Agaricales; family Mycenaceae; genus Mycena; species Mycena galericulata. Next base: position 20,714 of record JARKIA010000233.1, read on the forward strand.
TATGGTTTGGGGTAACGAAGGGAAGAGACGGGGTAAGTGCCTGTTGCGGGCATGCAGGGCCGAACGCAGTGGCATTTTGCAGTCCGTGCAGAGGCACGGGTGCGAGTGGGAGTTCAAATCGCTTGCTGCATGTATTATTGACGGATGAGATGCACGGCGCAGAAGAATGTAATAAATAAGGCGCACATAGCCTGAGCGAATGGGACTCCCAGGAACTTCGTCAAGTTTCCGTCCTTGACACCTAGGAAAGTTCCATAATCGAGAGACACTATCGGTTCGCTGGCAGCGACCGCTGTGAGGAATAGAGTTTGAAATAGTAGAAGTAGCCACCAGAGACAGGACATCTGGAAAGAGTTTTTGGGATAAGAGATACGTTGACGTTGCCAGGTCTAAATCTTAAATGCTCATGGTAGCCAATTGTAGCAAGGATTAGTAAACGGCGCCGAGTCCAGTATTAGTAAACAAATTATATGACGCCAGCTACGGCAGACCATGAAGCGAGGATGACTGAGCAGTTTAATTGATTAGACCTGATGGCACTGGCAGTGTCGCCGCGGGACCCACCAGGCAAGAGCAGATGCAGATACCGTACCAACCGCGGTGGGAGGAAAGATTGGAGGAGGTGTGATAGCCTTGTTCAGCTTCAAATTTATTTGCCGAGATCGACCACTGCTGCGGATTTTCGGAGCCTTTAGCAACATTTAAGGGAGGGGAATGATTTGGATCTGGCATAGGTCTGAGTGAGCGACTTTCCCTTTCAAACGATACGCTCGCCGTGATTGAATGCGATCGCAGCGCCACGCGCGAAAGCCAGAATGCGCGGGATCTTGAGCCTCGGCCTTTAGCGTACAGTTTAAGTGGACTTGCCGACTGAAAGCGCAAGCATACAAGAGAGATCAACGGGGGACATTGAAGGGAGCAAGATGGGGGCCACACGGGGGGGGGGGGGGGGGGTCCGTTGCGTTATCTATCAAAATCGACCCACCTGGTGTGTCCGTGAGAAACCTGTCAATCAATCTTGCAATCAATGGTGAGCCGCGCACAACTCTCAGAGTCTCTGAAAAAGTTATGCCTGTCCGAATTGTATAAGTGTATGTGAGCTGGATTCTGCTCCGAAAGAAAAAAACAGAGTGGGGTTGATGTTTTAAAAACATTTCCGAGTCGGACTTTAAAATTCCGACCCACCATTGATTGACAGGTTTCTCACGGACAGCAGGTGGGTCGATTTTGATGGATAACGCAACGGACCCCCCCTTGGGCCACAGGCCCATTGCATTGCGGGTTCCATATCGTGGTTTGTAACGGGCGGAAGCGTAGCGGAAGCTGCAGTGCATCAGATTTCGTGAAGTAAGTATTAAAGGAATATAAGCGAAGGCAGGACTCCGCATTGCGGTAGCTTGGCAGTGGGTGGATGCCGCAGGATGCGGGGCTGAAAGGGGGAATGGGACTCCTCACCGTATTTGTGAACAGTGCGCTCTGATGCATCACCGGGGTCCGCAAGCCAAAGAGAGCTGATTCACGGGGCCCTGCTAATATTTTGTGGTGACTATCCCGCTTTGTGTCCATTTTCACGGTGAGCAGTTATTGCGCAGCTCCACAGTATCGGCAGTCAAGGGCGCAGTGGGTTTTGGAATGGTTTGTATAAGCCGATTTGCGACAAGTCAGCTTACAAAGTTTCTGCCGGACTGAAACGTCAGCCGAACCTAAGCGTTTCGGCTTGGGCCTCGGAATTGTTTAGTTTGTTTAAAAGCGACGTTCATTCAGCTGGCTTTCACATTCACGCAATGCATATGCGCGTCTCAACTACATTTTTTAAAGCCTTGACTCTTGTGCTTCCCTTCTTGGGCCCGGGGTCGGTCTTTGGGCAAACTCCGAGTCCCCCGACGCCAGTTCCATGCGTGGTCCACCCAGCCACTGCTGTGGAGCAGACGCAGATTTTCAACACCTTTGTTGAGGAGTTCTATGTCAAAAAGTGCACTAGCTTTCCACCCCAATCAACACTTGGTCCTAACCTCTCCCATCCCCATCGACAGAGACATCCCCGGCGCATTCACCCACATCGCCGCAGACTACATCCAACACAACCCCTTCGAGCTGGACGGAATTACTTCGTCGTTCGACTTTCTCGACCCTATCTTTTCAAACACATCTGTAACCGTGCAGATCCTGCATCGGGTGTTCGAGGTGCCATATGGCTGGCTGCACTATCGGGTGGATGGGCTTGAGGCGGAGCCGACAGCGATTTTGGACTTGTTTAGGTTCAATGGGACGTCGTGTGTGCAGGAACACTGGGATGTGATACAGGAGCGCCCAGTGAATTCGACGAATCCACATCCGTTATTCTGATCAGACAGTGACGCTAATTACCCGTTGAACTACAAGGAGAATAGAAATATCATACGGGGGTAATACTTACAACACACGAGGTACGAGTATTTTTTGTTGTAGCGTCTGTTTATAAGAGACTAGGTAATACTGTCATAATTATCAGCTTCATTTCTCGATTCGCCACCTTGGAAAAATGTACCATTCTTGGTGAATCCGGCCGCACGGAGGAGAATTTTCACTCGTAAGTAAAAGAAAGACGACCCCGCGTCTTCATTCAAAATATTCACTGCTAGTTGGTTTTGCTATTTTTCGATGCCATTCGGAAAGGAGGAAATGATCACCATTGTAGCTAAACAGACCAATGCACCACAGGAGCTTGTTCCTCCAGAGTTTTCGAGCAGTATGCTTGAAAGTTGAAGGTGCGGAATTTGGATTACGGAACATTGATTCAGATTTGCCGAGAGCACACGGAGGGCGGCAAGAACTCAATCGGCACCGCAGGCATTGCGGCAAATAGGCGATGCCGAGTCGGCTTGAATGCGGCGTGGAAAACCTTTCGAGTAGATGGCCCGCAGTGGATTCTAGTTATGTTGGTCTCTGGACTAAGCACAATCCTACAGGCAACTTCAATGGAGCCCCTCAGAGTTCAAGCCACCGGCAAAAGCCGGGGCGTCCATGGTAAACCGTTGTTGAAGAGTAATCACAAGCGGTAAGTATCTTGTACGCAGTCGAGGCGGTGCAACAAAACCAAATGGCCTATCGCACATGCTAATACTAGTACAACCTCGCGTCCATGTACTCATTAAATACCTCCTGCGAATCCTGGCCGTCGGTAAACTTGAAATACGTGCAGCGGCGCGCGTTATCTGGGTGCCGGCACCGCGCAAATTCGCGCCCATAATTATGAGCCATGCCTCCGCGGCCAACTGTAAGGAGGCGGACAATTCTATGGCAGAAGCATCTCTGCCCGGCTGTGCAAGACTGTTGAGACCACTACAATATATTGCACGTTTGAATCAACTTACCATACCCGGTATTGTCGCGCCACACCCAATACTCGCATCCACCTGTAGCACATTTTTCAAACGGACGACCGGGGTTCTTGGCCGTATTCGAGGTGCGTATTACGACTGGGTGGTCGCAGAAGCAGGTAGTAACCACTTCGGGTGTGAGGTTGGTAGAACTCATCGACTGTGATGCTGGTGGCGAGGTTGCAGGTACTTGCGGGCTTTTATACTCATCGAAGGTTTAAAAAATCAAATTCGTTGTCAGGAGGCAAGGGATCCCCTGGCCAATCTCGTTCCCAGTCTCGTTCCCAGTGCAATCGATTGACTGTTCGGCATTTTTATTCCTTCACTACTGGCTGATCCGGTTATCTAGCTCCTAAGTCGATTCTGAAAACTCCCACTACAAATCGATCGTAAGCCAATCGTAAGCTAAGTAACTCTCAGATTCATTGTTCTTCCAATCGTGAAGTGCCCATACTACGGATCTAGCCGGCTCCATCGGACCCGGTACTGGTTCAAATGGCAAGCTTAGATACGAAACTCGCATTCGAGTAAGACGAGGACGAAATGTTTTCGGTAGTCGGTTTTGTACTGGTCAGTGGGTGGTTCTGGCGTGGTTTTGGTGCATATCTCCGGGGAATATGAAAAACGAAACAATAACCTCTCTGGTGAGATTTGCGGTTTTGAATCGGCGTCGGAGTCAGGAAAACGTTGTGGATCCTAAAAAGGAAATGGAATTACCTGATTGGACTCCAAAGTGCTCCAGTCAGTCTCTAAGCTTGAAACAATCAAAAGATGAATAACGCCGGAAACCACAGTGTGCAAGAGATTTGATTTGCCGGCACCATCAACTGTACCGGGTATCACCTCGATTAGTCAAATTATCTTACGTGAGAACTATGACCCCTAAGTGAAAGTAATGGAAAAAGCAACCAGAGCGTTGGGAACGAGACTGGCCCAGGGGCTGGGTAGGAGCCTAATTATGTACCTTTCCCGATGTCGCGCACTTCCCCTAGACAACGAATTTGATTTTGAGCACTCAATAAAACGCCGCAAACCACAGGCAAACCATCTACTTAACCTGCCAACCACCCGTCGCGTCTCAGCACACAACTGGCGATGTCTTCTCCAAATGACGCGTTGCCCACAGTGACCTGTTTCTGCGGCCGCCCAGTCGGAACCCACATATCAGGATCGGAGAAGAATCCTAACCGACCGTACGAATTCTGCTTTACGAAGCAGTGCGAGTATTGGCAGTGGCGCGACAATCAAGGGATCGGTGGGTTTCAGTTTGCTGAACATGCTTGTTTTCTCGCTCAAACCGACTGTGAATATGAAGCAGGCACCAGGTGTTCCTGCAACAGAGTCATTCGAATCCTCACTTGTGGCCAAGGTCGCAACGCGGGCCGCGATTTTGCACGCTGCGCTCATCCTGATAGAACTCTTCGATGCCGATTTTTCGAGTGGTGTGACGATCAGCATCCACAGGATGTATTCAATGAGTACGAGGATGCAAAGTTGAGTACATACAGTATTTAGTTCGTAGGGCAATGGACCAGGGCATGTCGTGAATCGTGATCGTCTGATTGTTGGACCAGTTGTAATCACAGTGATGAAATGTAAGAGTTGCCGCGAACCAGAATTGAAATTATTCCGTGGAATACAATGAGGGTCTGTGGTTCACGATAGCTGCGGTAGAAGAACCATTCAACACTCTTCTTGTGCGACTTGAGATTAGGGATGTAATGCTTGAACGTCTTCTTCCTTTGCATTCGAACCAGTGTATCCAAAAAGAAACGTCGTTTCATCTAGATAGAGGCTTGAAATACGACAAAAAATTTAGTCCGCAAGAATGAATCCATCGAACGCAACTATCAGCACCGGAGCCACCCTTCCGACCTTGTTTCACAACAAGACTTATCCGAATATCACAACGAACGCCACAGGAACATTATCGCCGTCCTAAACATTGTCAATATCCTAGGATGAAGTCTGGCGGGAAAACACACCTTAATCGGCGTCATATGCATCATCCCGAACTTATGACGAGTGCTATCGCTCCGAGCCTGTAGTACCGATGAGGACGAGAGGTTAAATTGTTTCAACAGGAGAGACACACCAGTATGCCCTTCCCTGGGACTTTGACGCCACAGTAAAGAGAGCACGGCACCCCCCGGCGAACGCAGTCTTTCAGCTCCTCCCGCAGCCTACGTGTCTCACCGCGGTCCTCTCCGGCTGTCAGCAAAGAAGCCATGTCGTTCCGGAGAAGAGGAGACGCATTCAGTTCTCGTGGCGTGCGTGTAGGGAGACCGAGGTACGCTACGTACGATACACACATGTGAGATTCACACCAAAAGAAGAAAAGAAAGGCAAGAAAGGAGCTCACCAAGCATTTGCGGCGACACGAAAGTAATCTCGCGCTTCTTGAACTTGAAGACTAAAATCTGCAAGTGCGGCCAAAAGGTCAATTCGACACCACCAAAATTATACAGAGAACAAACCGACCTTGTTGTACGTATTTTGGAATAAAGCGTATTGCTCCTATGTACACCCATGTTAGTGAATGAAACAGATGTTGCAGGCAGTGTAAAACCAACCTGGAACCCGCGAGATCCCGTGGGGCCGTTGATCATAGCTTCGGCACCCGTAATGACCTGCTTCCCATCCGCCCTCGACACCCCAGCCCCCGTCGACGCCGTGCGCCCAAACAGCCCACGGAAGAATCCGCTTCCAGTCCCATTCGCCGACCGCCCAGTCCCGTTGCTGGCAACGGCGCCTGCCGCCCCGCGCGTCCGCAGGCCGGGGTCTGACGCAGCAGGCCGTATAACCCCCGACGTTTGCTCGCGGAACATAGCGAGCGCGGGGGACATCTGGATCGGCTGCTGGGGTCCGTCGCCGTCGGTGCCGTGCAGTCCGAGACCTTTGTCCGTCGCGAGGAGCCCCGTCACGTTCGTCTGGCCACCGATGAAGTATACGATCGCGCCGGATGCATCTCGAACAGGAATTATACACAAGAGCTATAGGAAATGTGAGGGTTGAGGAGGATAATCGATATGGGACATACGCAATAGAAAGGATCGCCGTTACGCCCTAGCATTTAATCAGCACCAGCACAACTTGACTACCCAAGGCACCGAATGATACTTACGATAATTAAGAAGCAGTTCTGTACAGCCTATCGAGAATGGTGAAGAGTCAGAGATCAATTGTGAAGACATTGAACACAGGCCCACCTTTGCCGGAATTGAGACCATCCCGAATGCGCTGCACGCTCTCTGGCGGCGTCCCCGGTCCCTGCAAAAATCCTAACCAAGGGGAGGAAAACGAATGATTAATCCACGACACCGGGAATTCAAAGCGGAACGACGTACGACAATTTCTTCCGATTATCTGCGCCTTCGGGTAGCCCGTAACGTGGACAAACCCGTCCGACACAAGCACAATCGGGTGGTCCGGCAGCCGCGGGTTCGTCAGCACGAACGTGTCGCCAAGCCCCTCGCTCTCCTGCGAGGCTAGGTTCGCCTTGCCGAGCGTGACGTGCGTTTCTTGAATGATCTTGTGTTTGACGAAGCGCTGGGGAAAATATTATTATTAGTGGGTTTGCGAGTGAGGACGAAATGAATAGAGACCTGGAAGTGGTCATTATACATGGACTGGAGGAGCTGGTGTTGAGTACGTCCCAGAGACGAATCCACGGCGAGGATGCGCTGGAGGACTGAGAGCAGCTCGCGCCGATTCTCGGACGACATGTTGATACGCGATTCAGTCGACCCGGAGATATATAAATCTGGCGGTGTTCATTGAGACCTTAGGGGGTATTTCTTTTGTTCACCTACGTACCTCTAAACGCGGCCCCGTTTGTCCGCAGCTGCTCCATGGATTGCGCGATGAACTGCGCGTCCGTCCAACAATCCAGCTCACCAGTGCTGTCGTCGACCGACAGGAACTCGCGAAACCTGAAAAGAAAAATGGTTATGTAAATGCGTCGGCGGTCGCTATCAAGGAAACACGACGCACCTTTGTCGGGCCAGCGGGTCAGCGAGCATATTCCCGAACATCTCCGGGCTCATGAGCGCCCGCATCGTGAAGTCCACGCCGCGCTGTACCGCATCCGTCGGCATGGGAGACAGCCCAAGGAGCCCAATCTGCTTCCCCCCACGCCGCTTATTCCCTGTGGTGCTACCTTCCCGCTCCCCGCTCCATACAGATTGGGATTCCGCGGAGCACGAGCGACTGTACATTTGCGGTCGCGGCGGGCTGGGGGCGTTGACGGCATACGAGACGGATATGGTTTGGTGTGGGAAGGACACGGGCTCAGGCGCCCACTGCGACAGGTCCGAGTCCTCCGACGGTGTCTGCATTTGTGTGCGCCTCTTCGCATTTTTGGACGTCGGGGCCGCGGATTCCTCCGGGATCGAAGGCGTCTGCGGGTCGGACGGCACGTCGTCACCATCTTCATCCTCCTCCGAAGGGGAATCGAAGTCTATCAACGAGACGTGGGACGGCGAGCCGTAGATTGAAGGCGACGTGCGAATGCGGCGGGGAAGCTTCGCGTTTTGCTGTGGGCCCGAGGTCGACCTGGGCCGCAGCCGGGAATGCTCGTGTAAGGGGGTGGCCAGAAGATCGGCGTCGCTCTTTCCCTCCTGCTGCTTCTGCGCCTCGACCTGCGCCATTTTGGCCGCGGTCGGCAGGTGGATGGCGCTGTGGGTGGGAGACACTAATATCATCTTAGGAGGGGGACTGTTCTGCGCTTCTGGGACGCTTGCGGCGATAGGTGGTGTGACGGCTTCTGGAACAGTGGGCATGACGGGGGCCATGGACGACGGGGGAGCATCTAGCGAGGCCGGATTTTCGACAATTACGACAGCTCTCGAAGCGGACCACGTTCCTGCTGGCGCAGACGCGCGTTTGCTCAGCCTAGTCGAGACAGGAGTCAAAGACCGGCCGAGGGGCGGAATGGCGGGCAGGGATGCAGACGGTGGAGGAGTTGGAGGAATATATTCCACGGGCACGCGGATGGTAAGTTTACGCTCTGGGGAAGGGGTTGGCTGAGGACCCTCGACTGCTGAGAATAAAACACAATTAAGTGAGAACCAACATCGGAGAGGAAATGAACATACGTGGGGCGGTGGACTCGTGGTCCATACCCTCGCTGACGGGAGATATTGGAATTACCTCTGTACCGGGGGCGATAAAATCGTTTGGGCTGTTGTTCATGTTGACGGTAATGAGCAGAAAGAGGGATATCCACCCAAGCCCCTTTCAGGTTCTAGACACATAGGACGCGGATACGATCGAGCATAGCCATCAACGGAAGCCAAACGGAGGCGAATAGTTTTCTGGAGCTGAACTGGAGCTGAACTCCGAGTCTGCTGTCTATGTTTTTGGCTTGCTTGTTAGAAACCTCAGTGAATCCGCAGCCTTCTAAGGCAGGACACTGGGAATCTGGGACTTCAGAATGATTCATGTGCACGCGGTACAGATTGGAGAAGGTGGAGGTTCCACTTGACCAGAGAGAGTAGGAGACTTTGAATCAGGTCAACTTGAAGTTGAGGTGAAAGGTATTCGAAGCATGGTCGTGTTTGCCAACAGCTTCATGGTCTAGGCTCGCGGCTTCATATGAGCTTTACTTCCTTCCCGCTGGCCTCTCGAGTCTCAATTACGGTTTCTCAGTACCTAGTATGATTTCCTCGAACTCATCTGGGCCCTTGAGCCATTATTAGTCTTTCAGAAATAGCCCGGAAATCGTTCGCCATTGACAACGCATCCCCGCTGATCGTTTTACCCCCGGCCATAGCGACTACGACACTGCCCAGCACTGGGCGGTATATAACGAGGCTGAGAGCGGAGATGTCCACCAGGCTGGTAGGGCTTGCCCGTTCCTCAAAAATCCTTCATTATTCCACTGGCTGGAGACATGCTGTCTCGTTTCAGCTTCATATTACCTCTTCTTTCTGGCGCTCGTCTGGTGTCAGCAACTCTCCGTCTCACGAATCTGGATGTAACACCAGCTCCGCTGACTGCGCTGACACTCACGCCACAAGAGCCTGACTTCGCCTTTGATCTGTACTCTGCGCTGCCGCCCGCCTCGGTCCTACAGACTCAAGACATCGAGCTTCCAGGCGAATGTGGACCATACGTAGGCCCTGGGCAGGAATGCACGACAAACATGACCGCAACGAGCGTTTTTTATGAAGACTGTGGGGACCCGTTCACCGTATGTCGCTGCGCCGACGCAGCAATGAGCATGGAGACCGTGCTTGACCGTTTCGGGCGTGTACCGATCGGCTTGCGCCGCTACGTCGGCACGATCGTCGTACTCAACGACACCGAACCCCACGCCTACACCCTCACCTCCGGAGATATTCACTTCTTCGCAGACTGCGCGATGGATACATGGGTGCACGAGGTGCGTCGCGCTCCTCATCCCGAAAGATCGTATCATTAATGCCGCGTAGTCAACCCACTCATTCGACTTTGCGACCCCCGACGCGCCGCACTCGAGTGTTCCGGGCTGGTCGCAGGCGATCGCAAACGACTCCTGTGTGCCGGACAACTACTCCGACACAAACCGGGTCGAGGACTTTGCGCAGATGAGCGTCATCAAGACCTACATGCTACTCTACGACGGGCACCTCCCCCCGGGCTTCCGCGCGGACTGCATGTCGCACCAACTCGACTTTCTCGGCGCCCTCCCGCTCTACAACGCCTCCGCCCTCTTCGGCAACACGTGCATCATCAACGACGGCCTCCCCGGCCCACGGTGCGTGGCACCCTGCGTAAACAGCGACTCCCACTGACTCCTATCCAGCCACGACATGCCGCCCACCACCCTTGACCCTCAGCGCACCTTCAGCACCGTGTCGACCAATTTTGCTGCCCCCGCGGCGGCCTTCCGGACGGGCCTGAGCACCCTTCCGAGCCCGACCCCGACGACGAGTGGGCTCGCGGACCACGCCTCCCACAAATCGAACGCCACGCCTCGCAGGCGCATTCCACCCATCCTGCCTCTGCTGTTGATGACTGTGCGTGCCGTAACGGCGTTTATATGAACGCCTAGATTTTTATTGGGCGCCAAGCGACCGCAAAAAGACGACAGCATTGCGGCAGCCCGGCGGCAATCCGACTCGGCCACGAGTAGAAGCGGACGCCTGAGCCCGACGAGAGAGAGTGCAAGTTATTTATGTCGGGGGCAGGCTGATCATGACGGGGCAAGTTGTGTATGGATTCTTAGCTAAAAAAACGGGGGACTATGGGTTTAGTTACGGGAATAAATGGACACGAAAATTGTACGGTAGTTATATAATGCTTACTGTAAACTGCCACAATGCGGTCCGACAACGCTCCGAATCCCGAGTTGCGAGCGCTACGAATTCACACGTCAATTATGATGTGGCGGGGAGTTGCCGTTTTGGGACTATTCTAAGAGTGTATACGGCTGCATGTGTACCTGTGCTTTGATGGGCACAATTCCCTTTTTCAGTAGTGCTGAGAACTCCGGGCAATCCCGCGTGACTCTGTCCATCATGACAAGCCACAGATCAACCGACGACGCGGGCCACGTCAGCAACGTCCCCGCCACCTCCCCGCCCTCCCGACGCTGTCTTCGACGTCATTGCATGGCGTGTTTATACCGCTTTAACGCTACTTATCTGCAATATTTGGATGATAAATTCCTAATACTCCACACCACTGATTTAGTCAAGAAATGCAAAAGAAATGAGCAAGAGGTTGGTGTCGTCGTCACCGGGCACGATGAGCACAGAAGGTGGCCCACGACATCGGCGGTATGTGTCGGGAGGGTGACTGATGGTTGGCTGATGTGACGATAAAAGTTCTGGCTACTCGAAAAGGGAATTATGCCCATCAAAGCACAGGTACACGTGCAGCCGTATACACTCTTATATGGATCTCTTTGGCTTTTGACTTCTATATGCTTCTCGGAGGATACTCAGGGATACTCGCACCCGTTGGTAGCCACGACACATGTTGCCTCAGCGCTCATCTCCCGCTGTTCGTTGTCGTTCGGCATCTCGACTTTTTCTGGGGGTATCATATAGTAATGATCGAGTCTCCGCTTCACGTCGTCCTGAAGGCTGTATAATACAGACCGGCGCACCAATCTCGTGGGTCTACTTCCAGACAAGAAACATACCACGCAGTTTCGGTCTCAAGGTGGGGGTATCGCACTTCATCGCGTCCCTTAGCATACCTTGAGGCTCAGGCGAACAAATTAAACCGCGGAACACACTGGCAGAACGGTTTAATTTTACAACCTGCCGGTCAGAGATACCGTAACGGACCGCAAATTCTTATGATGTGCTGCGGACCTTCTAGCCGAGACGACGGCACGATGCTTGACCTTCGTTACAATAATACCACACGCTTTCCGGTTGCTTATGGGGCACTCTCGCCGTGAAGTCACGGTGCACTTACCCCAGTTTTCTGGCCCATCCGTGCCAAAGAGGCTCCTACCGTCTTAGTCCGTGGATCGTGCAGTGGTCATTGGGATGCGGCTTGGATGCAGACTGATTCTGTCCTTGGCTGTCTTACCTTTCTCCTTGGGGTCCCCCACCATCACCCTAATGTCTGAGCTGGCCACCCGTGATTCGGACGGTGTTATGGAACTCCCTCTTCCCGCCTTGAACCTCACTCCGCAACAACCAGACTTCAGCTCATTCGACCTCACCTCCGCCTTGCCGCCCGCCTACACCACTGGGTTATTGGATATTGATCTCCCAGAGTACTGCGCAGGCTTTGTCGGAGATGGGCAGGAGTGCGCCACGAGCATGACGGCGCAGGCTGTGGTCTTTGAGGACTGTGGCTCCCCGTTCGTCATCTGCAGGTGCATCGACGCGCAGATGAGTCTAGATACGGTGCTCGACCGCTTCGGAAGAGTGCCCGTCGGGCTCCGTCGCTACGCGGGGACAGTAGTCATCCTCAACGACACCTCACCGCACGCGTATACCGTCACCACAGGGCAGACACATTATTTCGGAGACGTTCAAATGAATTCGTGGGTGCATGAGGTGTGTGCCAACGCTGAAGCCTAGGAAGCGACGGGCTGAAACTTTTCTGCAGATGACGCACACATTTGACTTTGCTCTGGCAACACCGCAGTCAAGCGCGGCTGGGTGGGCGAATGCGTTGATGGCGGATACTTGCGTTCCCGACAACTACTCGCTCACGAATGAAGTAGAGGTGCGTCTCGTCTGGGATTACGATTTATCCGCGACCCGTTCACGCGCCGTCGTCTGCAGGACTTCGCCCAACTCAGCGTCATAAAAGTATACTCGTTGCTTTACGGAAACCTACCACCGGGGTTCTCTGCGGACTGCATGTCCAACCAACTCGCCTTTATTAGTTCTTTCGAACTCTACGACTCTGGGACACTGTTCGGGAACAACTGCGATATTGTCGACAACGGTCCGCCAGCTAGGTAAAAGGGAACGCACACTCTTCGTTTTCGTAACACTGACCAACTGAACTTTGCTTTGTGCAGGGAGACGTCGGCACCGGCTGTACTGGACCCCTCACGGACATTCCAGACCGTTTCTCCCGACGATGATGCCTCTCCCACCGTCACAGGGGCGGATGTACAGGGCCCCAGCGGTGCGGCCTCAACCGAACGCGCTAGTAACGCTCAACCTTCGAGGCCACCAACGTCGTTTCTTCTTTATTGGACAATTGCTTTTGCTGCTGGCGCCTGTGCCGCGGTTGTATAGCATTCGTCCACGAAACAACCATGTTCTCGTACATGTCGATGCTAACGAATATACGTGCACACGAATCGTCATGATTTATATGTACGGTATCGCCTCTTTGATCTCCAGGATCTCCACAAACATAGTAATTCGCATTGAATTCGCACACTGTCCTACTTCACACGGTCTCATTTGCATATGTACAAAATCTCAACGCATGTCTGGACACACACTGGCCAACCGATGAACCGATGAACGAACATGTCTGCTACAACTGTACAACAGAGTGGGTAGCCACTCTGATACACCGTAGATTGGCCGAAAGCTCGACAAGAAATTACGGAACACGTCGGCGCCGCACGTACTGATTTCTCAGACTCATCCTGGAGTTGATGATCGAAACAATTTTGTGCGCAAGTCATTCTGTCATTGATACGCATGTACAATATTATTCCACGGCTCCAGTCATCATTCGGAGTGTGAACACATCACTTGCGAGATAATTTTTACATCGCCGTGTTCACCATGTCAACAGAGCATCCGATTTCCTGGCACTATTTTGCCCTTAATCGCAACTTAAGTAGCAAAATTGAACCGTATCGCTCAATTATGGTGTGTATTACGGCTACGAGATTTTGGCGGGATCCTTAACACAAGATACAACGAAATTGAAATTCCGAAACAAACACACTACTGTATCTCGCGCCAAAGAAAGTCGAAGTCAAGTTAATAAAATAATTGCACGCTGCCGAAGGCGCGTAAATGGGTCCTCTCCGCCCAGCGCCAACTGACCGCCGGAACGAACTCAAGACGAATAAATGTATGCTGGTCTGAAATTGTCTTGAGAGGAATCCGAGGTTGAGGACGGGACACTCACTGCGATGATACCGTTGAACGCGTTAGTACTGCTGTTTAAGCAATTACACAGCTGCCGCTGGAACCGGTGCCGTTGTCCTCGTTGACGACGGGGAGCTCGGCGTCCTCCTTGCAGACGACGCAGCTGCCGCTGGACCCCGTGCCGTTGTCCTCGCTGACCGGGGGAAGGACGACGTCCTCGACTTTGGAAGTGGTAGCGGTGAAAGAGTCCATTGCTGGGAGGATGAGTTTGTTTGAGAAGAAGTGGGTGATTGGTGGGAGTGGTGGTAGGGTAACCTGAGGAAATGCTGCGAACGGGTGGGTTTTTTATACCGTGGTCTTGGTGGGCGGTAGCCTTGTGTAATGAGACCTACCATGGCCGATCGCCTCTGGCAACAATAAAGAGTAGCGAGATCAAACAAAAGAGAGACCCCAAAGAGGAAAGCAAAGTACGACTCTTGTATTGATCGAGTAGAAACAAAGCATCGCACCTGCTATTATATTAGATTATCGGCGAGTTCATTTGGAACACACAATGAGCAGCTGGACCGAAACTTGTTCCCGTCGTCTGTCATCCTGCGGAGCTGAGGAGGAACAAATGAGTTTTGAACGGCCTCAAGTTCAAGTTAAGTAGCATCTTCCAAGTTGGGTAGACAAAGGTCAACCAAGTGAACCGAACACAATAGACGGTCTTGATCACGATCGATCATGGTCGTCGTTCAACCTCACACAAGAGGGATACAAGCCCTGCGGACCGATAGTAGCGATGTCAATCACGATCGAAATCACGAACTTTGGATGCATTTGAGTGCGCGCTGCGAGTTGATCCAGGTAAGTAGGTGTGTATTACATAGGGAGCATTACATGAGAATGGTGGGTGCAGAGATTCCAGCCCAATTTGTGGTGTGGATTTCGAATCTGGAAACGGTTCAGTGGGCGATAACTTTCGAAGGACGGCTGACTTCAATATTATGATCCAGGGCAAAACAGCCTGAGAACTGGCCAGCGAGCCGTATGTCTCACAATCTCGCTTTGTTTTCTTCATGATCGAACCACAGTGGCGGTTTGGTACCTCCCTCGGCGTTTTCCTTACTGTGATGTCCAAAAGTTCTTGCCAATTGAAAAGTGCCATCGTCGTTGACAAGCTTCGTGCGGCATTTGCCGCCGAGGTCACGTGTTCTTTAGGCCAATGCTTCGCATGGCAGTACGAGTCCTCGGCGATCAGTCCTTGATCTAATCGTCGACCAACATGAGCCGCCGATCACAGGACCGGATCTACGGCATATCGGCTTGAAGTACCGAGAATAATTAACTCGAACTTTTTGTATCACAACGGCTACGCTCTGAATGTCCTGCGGAGAATGATACATGTCTGAGGGGCCAAATCTAGCTTAGCCACCGTCAAAAGCTCGACGGTACGTTGACGTGATATTTTATTTTATTTTCAGTAGAGACCCATTGGCACTGAGTCTGGAGCCCGGTGAAAACCGGTCATGCTCCGGTCTGCCGAGAACTGCTGGAATTGAAACTTAGTCCAGATCCTATGCTAGGGAATGCTCAGATCTGCTTGAGCTTCAAAATGTGTCGAAAAACTTCGGAAAGGGGAATCAATGACATCATAAAACGGCGAGTTTTCGGCAAAGACTGAGCAAAAAGCACCAAAAAGTCCAGAAAAGATGCTGGCTTATGCCAGAACATGCTGGGATCTGCTCAGAAATCCGGTCCGTTCTGAGCAGATCCCAGCATGACCACTTTTCACTGGGAGATCTGGAGCTTTGCGCTACGTACATTTGTCTTTTTTTTTGGCGAGGAAACTTAAGTTCAAATTGGCTCTCAAGAGGTGTACTGAGACATGTGTACGTTGCTATCGGATGGCAGCTGACACTTGGCAGAGTTTGACTTCTCCGTCAGTACGATGGATTCAGTAGACCGTCTATCAGGATTCTCTTTGTATGTTTGTGGCTCATCGTCATGGGTCCGTTGCTTCATACCCTTCGGACAGAGCTATAAAATACTACATTGGATCCAGGCACTAGGATCTGCTTGCAGATGTTGCGACAAAGAATGGCAAGGGCCGGGCCTGGATTGCAAGGCCATGGCGGTCCGAATCTGGTTTGAGGTTTTTATTTTTCTTAACGCTCTCCGAGCCTGGCACCTCTAGCAGAGACTGATTTTACATGCAAGAGTTTGAGTTGGCTTCGATGCTGGTTCAATGCTTCATGCTCAGAGTTTTGCAGCTCAAAGTTCACTCGGTCGACACAGTGGATTCAGAGTTGCCGACATGATCGGGCTAGGTTGAGATATTTTCACTGATCATCAGAAATCGCTTTTTCAGCCTGTATTTTGAACTTAGAACAAATGATAAAACTGTGGTATCCACCTTCTTGGCTGTGTTCGAGAAGTTATGAATCACATAATTTACTGAAAAACGGGAGGATAGTGGAGCGGGAATGAGAACGACTCGGAGGAACGAAACCCTCAATTTAGACTCACTTCCCACGGTTGGAACGAAAACTCCTGGTGTCGCCCACCTTGTTTAGCTTCATATGTATATATTTCTCGAGCGAAACGGACCTCATAAAGTATTTGGATAGATACAAGCATCAGGAAACAATAGTGTGGGGAATTACATGTGTTTCTAATTGAACGGAGTGAAGTCAATCAAGTTGAATCAATCATTGAATGTCACTGTTATTACGTATTCTGCCGCAGGGAAAAGTGAGTGCTTAAACACAATGTCAAGATGTTGGACTCGACTTTGAAGGCCAAGTCTAAGTACGAACCGGTGCGGTGGGAGAAAATATCCTTCCAGGCTGTGCCGTGGAGGAAATGGCGCGTGACTTCTGCGAAAAAGTCCCGCATCGACACGAACAAGACTCGGAGAGACAAGTCTGACACGACCAAGGCCCACTGTGGAAAGGTGAGTGTGATCGAGAAGCTCCGTGCACCTAATTGCATACTTGGATGGCTCCTTCCTGGAGGACTAAACTCTAGTAGGAAACGGAGCGTAGGTTACGCCGTCGTGGGATACTGCCGTGGCGAAGAATGCTTCCCCCGGGTAGGACTGATGGGCTCCAAGTCAAGGTGTACGACGCGGAAATGGCAGCCCTGGCGTGGGCAGCATGCGACGCACTGAAATTCGTAGAATCACACCCACAGATCCAACATGTCCACTTCCTCGCAGACAGCATGGCAGTGTCGATTTTCGACCCCAAGCTGGCAGCGGGACGGGTGTATGCGAAGCATTTCTGCCAATATGGAATCTCACGATCGCGACCCCAGGAATACAGTGGACAGCGACCGGTCCCCGGGCCACGAGGATATCATGGGCAATGAACGCGCTAGACGAACATGTCAGGGCACATCGAGATATGGAGTACGAACGAGGCAATGACACTCATGCACGCGAAGCATGCCGCGAAATGGACTGCAGCCTGGGAGAAGACTCCGCCGTCAGGCAGATTTGGACCGAAGACCGTATCCCACGGGGGGGGAACCGAAAGCGTACTTCATGGGGACCGAGAGGGAAGTATACGAGAGGCTGGCCTGATGCAGGACGGGACACACATTCATTGGTGAGTACTAGGCTAAATTTGTACCTGCAGAAAGCGTGAAATGTCAGTGCAAGGAGTTGTTCCAAACGAGGAAACCCCGACATACTGAGCACGGAGAAGGGCATACCAGCCCTGGCGAAATTCCTGGAACAGTTCGGAGCCTTCACCAAAACAGGCCAGCCGCAACACGAGACGGGGCCACTCCCACCAGAGAACAAAGAAGATGATCTAGAGTCGTCGGCTGGATCGGAAGGAGGATATGGAGGTCGGGGGACGAAGATTGACAATCACGCGGCCGACACTGCCACATGTACGGCGCGACGCAAGAGTCTCGACTCAATCATTCTGGCTTGATTCTGGCCATTTCTTTTCTTTCAATTTTCTTTTCCTCTTTCCCTTCAGTATGCAGACACTTCATGGTTTCCTTTCTCCAGGCCACCCTATCTTTGTCCACCCGATAACTTACTTACCTCCGCTCGCCACACACGCAGACACCCCCCCCAGACTGGATACTTTGACGGCATGGACGATCCCACATTGTATATATGACCATTAACTTATATCCCCTCGCTATTGTGCATATTGTGTAGGATAATTCTATATATATTGTGTGCTTATTTACTGCACCGGCATCCAGGGTAGGCGCTCGCTTCTTAGCGGCCTAAAGAGGTGAGAAGGGGAAGGGAAACTGGCGCTGTACACCAGTGCCGTGCCTCGCAAGGAAATCGAGCAGAAGGGGGGAGGGGGAAAAGTCTTGTGTGTGGGTGTATGTGCAGAGGATCGGCCGTCCCGGCCGACTGGTTGCGACGCAGCGGGAAAGCAGCAGGGAAGTCTGAGTCTGGGAAAGGTGGGGCGCGGGCACGGCTGAATCTGTACGCAGAGGCTACCGAGAGTTTTGAGGAATGAAACCCAGAGTGACCCAGCAGTGGAGCAGAACTCCAAGAGCCGCAGGCTCATGCGAGGGCAAGAGGAAACGGGCCCGAGAGCCCAACGAGAGCCTCATACAAGAGCGGAGGGACGAAAATTGTGATGTAGTAGCAAAGAGAAGATGAATACAAACGAAGCAGTAGTGCTACTCAAACGACAATGAGCAAGGGGTAGAATCTGCTCGAGCCAGCGCCAGTAGATCAAGAAGCAAAGCGACGACCAGCTGTTGAGTTTAATGGTGACTTCGGGTGCGAGGCCGGTGGCGAGCAGGTCGAGCTGCGCAGTGTTGAAGATGGCAGAGGAGGTGCGGAGGAATGCATCCTTGGTGAGGTGTTTCCAACCTGACGATGGGCAGTAGGCAAAGGGCGGAGTGCCAGGGGGATTGATGTGCTGGTTGTCGTCGGGGCCAAGCACCTCATCACTGAGAGTTTGCGTCGTCTTAGTCCAGACGAGTCACGAGATTAATACCCCGCATGGGGCGCCTGTCAGGCATAGTACGCTTAAACATGTGCTATGGCAGGTGTCGGGCAAGGGCGAAAATTTGCGGCACTGCGGATAAGGAGCTCGCCGAGGCGACGACAGGCGCAGAAGCCCAGGAGGGCCGCCGACCATGCTGCCACACCGAATGGGGTGTCGAGATCGAGGGAGGCACGGAACACACGAAGGTGGCGTGGGTATCAGGCCGCGTGGAGGGTGTTTGAAGGACACTCCCGCCTTTTCTGCCAATTCTTGAGTGCAGGCAGCCAACCTTCGTCGCTGAGGCGCAACATTGTACATGTGCCGAAGATGCAGCCTGTCGAGCCAATTGCATCAGCGACAAAAGCGGCAAGCAAGAGGTGGAATGCGCGCTGATTCACCAATGCCCTCGCAATCACAGAACTGAGTGAAGCGGAGGAGGCCAGCCCCGTACGATTTGCGCGTCTCCGGAATGTGCGCGCCGAGAAAACCCTCGAAAACGCGTGTCTTTAGGTGGAGTGAGATGCCGGTATTCTCCATCACGGAATACGCGGTGAGGGAGTGAGATGTCGTCCACAACAGAATCAGACCATCCGCTGTGGACACTATTCTTGACGGATTTCCGGACAGTTTTACAAGAAAGGCAAGCCGCCGCAGCCTTGCGAACATCGAAGAGTGAGGCGTGGGTCCGAGGCCCGCGACGAGGACAAGATGTGCTCGCTGGCGTACGAAGTCGGAGGCGGCGAAGGGGCAGTGTTTGAGACGTCGGCGAGAGGCACGATATCAGCGGTGAGGAGGGAGGTAATGCAAGATGTGTGGGAGGGAAGAGAAGAGCAGAAAGAGGCTTTTGAATGAGACTAAGACGAGTAAGTTCTTAGTTAGAGTCGACGCTTCAGTGACAGGCGGCCCGGGCAGTGTAGAGTAGATATGTACTAGTAATCTAATCTACTCATAGAGGCTCCCCTCACCCTGCCTTGTTTTCCACTCAGGCTGGCTTGTAAGCTTTGTCTGCCTGATCTCGCACTCAGCTAGATAGTTAGCTTGCGCCGTAAACCGACTCTCTCTGAAGTCTCGCCTCGATTTTCAATTTGAAGGAGATATATCACGTGCATCAAAAGACCAACAAATAACGACAACTTCAAGCTCAGAGGGCTGAATTTTCCGAAAATTTTTGCGGACGAATGGATCACAAGACGATTCCTAAAATAAATTTTAGGACTCGTAACGGGACCTTTGAAACAAAATCTGGTTCAAATTTAAATGACGCTGTCCGCGCCGTGTCCGCGCTACGTTAAGCAATGCTCTGTGTGAAAATTATTCTTATGAAGTCTTGCAAGTGTTGTCGAACTGTTTCAAAATTTGGGAGGCCTACACAACATACTACTGTTTTTTTTTTTGTATTTACGTTGACTGAATGCGAAGGCCGTTATGTAGAAATGGAATGTGTCGTGTACAGATATAGGTCGTAAAGCATGAAACCCAGTGGAAAAATGCAGTGCTCAATTCGTAACGGTGGCCTGGGAGAAAGATGAGCGACACTAAGTCTGTTGTAAGTGAAAGAAGATGGATCGCACCTTCTGAAGCGCGATATCAGTCTGCGCCAAGAGTCGGCTGTTGGCCGTCGCACCCGTCAGCAAACTGATTGAAGTTTTCCCGAGCACAACTCCCTCGATGTGTGCTCCGGCGTTGGCAGTGACTGCGCCCGACACAACCCAGACAATGTTGCTTGCAACCGCGCCACCGGTGAGGATAACCTTCGCGCCTGCCGCCATGGACAATGTCCCGGCAATCTGAAAGATCCAGGCTGAAGATATGAAGTGAGCTCGGCGTGTCGGACGCAAGAATGGGGAAAGGTCTCCTCACTGTCAGTGGCAGCACCGGCTATGGTGACATCGCTCGCGATGGTGACCCCGGTGCCCCACTTGTAGAGGCCAGGTGCGAGGACAAGGTTTCCGATGGCACCTAGGTGACGCTTGAAATCAGAAGACAGGATAAGGGAACGTGAGGTTAGAGCTGACCGCTGGCGAGATTGTTGAATTCCGGGTTAACGCGACCGTTAGCATCGGTGAATGCGGTTCCCATGTCGCCGATGGCGGTGGTGAGGGTCGAAGGGGTAGGGGCGGAGTAGGAAGCGGCAAAGAGCTGTCCGACAACTTGACTGGAGGTGGAAGACTCCCCGTTCGAAGCGACAGTGAGGGAGAATCCAGTCAGACCAGTGGCTGAGATGGGGCTGACGCCGATGTTACCCGCTAGAGACGCGTTTGAGACGAGCGATGGACTCGGGAAGTTGAAAAGACATACTGATCACAGAGGGCGGGACGGTGGAGACGCCGCTTTTAGAAAGGACCGCGAAGTTCCCTGCGGTGCGTAGATTAACGGCGGCAGGTCCCAGAGCGGCGACACTGCTGGCGAGAGCAGTCTGTTCAAAAAGAGTAAATAAAACCGCGTGAAGGCATCAAGAGTAGAATTTTACCAAAAAACAAATGTTGAAAGCGCTCGAAGTCATTATGGTGGTAGAGAGGAGGAGCTTTGAGTGTCAGTGAAGTTGTAGGGAAGTGGGCTGAAGCTGAGGAGAGTAGACCTCTTGGAAGGGTTTATATACCTTTTTTTTCTTGAGGCGAGCCATGCCTCGGCGTCCGCACCTCGTCATAGGAAGTCCACGTTCGTTTTGAGAGACCGACTGTCCGGGCGTCATTGACAAGGGTGACTTTCTGTGTGAGTAGGGAGGCTAAGGTTGGATCGTGAACTCGTCATCGTATCCCGAAAAAAAAACTACAGCGTGCAGATTTGGTCTGTATAGCACCATGATTAGAATGTACAGGACCATGTAGGGCGTGGGCAGGCACCTGCGACAGAGGGCGAGGCGAAACAAGGACCACCGTCTATCTAGCAGAAGGAGGAGTGGAAGGGCGACAGTCAGAAGCTGTCTCGGTTTTTTAGTCGCTGCCAAGTTGCGTGTTTGCAAGTTTCCATTCGCCCTGTCGAAAGTCCGGGAACAGCCTGCGCAGTGCGCAACGCCCGGGTCCTGATGTATACAACGGCGGTAAAGCGGTCTAACATAGCGGACAATGACACCGACTTTCCTCCGTACAAGTTGAACCGTTGCTTTCCTATATGAATGTTTGTCCCAATTAGCATATCGAGGCAGGAGAGGTGGAAGAGCTTGCCCCGCGAACAATAATCACCGAAACTCATTGCAGATTCTACCCAAGCGTTAATATCAAGGACACGGGAACCGAAAACAACTGGCAGCACGTGGAATTGGTAAACTCCGGCAAAACCAACGCTACATTTATCGGAGTTCGAGCGATCTAAGGATGTTGGTTAAATTCTACGTTGAATAAATGCGACGAGGAAATGTGAAAGATGAATCACGGATATATTTCAAAACACCTATGAGCACCCTGTGGCAAGCTCTAGGCTGTACAAGTCTCGCGGGACAGTCAGAGTAGGCGGTTTTGAGGTGGCTTTGACTGCCCGCGGTTCTCCATTTAACGAAGCGTATGACAGGCGGTCTGACAGGCGGTTCTCTGCGGTGATTCGCGTGGAAGTCAAAAAGGTAACGAACCTAAGAACCGGAACCGGAACCACCTTGAGTTGTAAAACGTCCTCTAATAAAGGTTTCACACGGCGGTTCTGACGCGATTGTGGTTCCGCCGCAATGGTCTCGATGGGACTAGAGTCATGTTCCAAAAATGGGTCAGTCAAAATACTAAAAAGCTTCTCGTACGATTTTGACACAAATCTTCTGAACCGTCGTCACTGTAAAACCGGCTGTCAGAGAAGCCCCCAAACCGCCCACTCTGACCATCCTATTGTGCAATGTATTCTTTTGAAAAAGCGGGGAGGACCCAGAGAACAGTTGAAAACACGAACCTCCCTTCAATCATAATGTACTATAGTATTGCGTAAAACAAGGAGAACAGGTTACCGATGCACAACTGGCACACGACAGAAGATGAGAAGAGAGAAGAGTCAGTCAGAAGGCTCCGACTGAAGAGGTCGACGTCAGAAGGGCGAACGGTTCGGCAAGTTGCCGGGTCACGAGTGCGTTCGAGTCACAGACGCGACGTCACGCGTCACATTCCGTCTCTTTAATTTGCTCGCACTCACAGCACTCCCCAGCTCAGCCAGGAAGATTCTCTTTCGATGCTATGTATTCACTTTATAGTCAAGTGTTCCTCGAAGATCTTTCATCCACCTAATGTCATTTTTTAGAATTCAAATGACTCGGAATGGCACTCGTGCAACTTCCAAGTTCCAGTCAACGTTCAGTTATGAGAGTTCTGTATTTGGAGAGCCGTGTAACTACTGAGGCGACTCGTACGTTGTCGAACTCACTTCCATGACGCGACCCGCTCATCCCGATCTGTATTCCCGCTCGTCTAGTCAACTGGCGCGGAAGGTCTCAGCCCTGGAGTTCAATGGAATCGTCTCCCCGCGTTCCCCGAGTCTGGCCACATATCGACTCGTCCAGGCATCACTGCTAGCCGTGGGGGTCTTGGATTTCCGAAGTTTCTTGCACCGCTTCGGCGTTCCAGCCTTCCGATGTCTCACTTGCGTTGAGGCTCAACTTCATCTTTACTCGGCTTCGACGGGGCTAAAAACATCCAATTTTTGACTCACCGTGTGCGGCTTTCTTCCCTTTGCACTCCGAGCATTGGTTTCTGGAAGCAGCGTTGTATGCCCTTCAATTGACGCCGCGGAAGAAATTTCCTCACCGATCGTCCCGCGGATGTCTGAGTTTTTTTTTCTGTCCCTATCTTGGTCTAGACCCTGTAGCAATGGTTATAAAAGCCAGCGATGGTCTCTGACTCTCGACTCGTCGAACAACACAACGCACAAACATGAAGACCGCTGTCATTTTTTCCGCCCTCTCGCTCGCAATTTCCGCCGTCGACGCTCTTCCAAACGAGTCCAACGCTCAACGTCTTGCTCGCGGCCTACCTCCATTACCTCCTCGGCGCCGCCAATTAGGTGAGGCCTCATTTCGTCCTCTTCCTTCTCATTGTGCTGATTTTATCCGTTCCAGGTGCAAAGCGGTCGACACCATCGTCGACACCCTTCCACTGCGACACGAAGGAGACCTTCTGTTGCTCCAACTTGGAGGCCGCCAGCACCTCAGCTGCTAAGACCATTCTCAGCGGTCTCGGAATCCCCTCCACAAGCTGTGGCGAGCAAATCGGCACCGGCTGCGTGGCCGCGTCAGACTCGGATGCTTGGTATGTCAACCGCTTTGTTTTTCCTATCTCTCTCTCAAATTCATCTCATTCGATGCTTATTTCATTCTCATTGCAGCACATCCGGAACCCTGGCGCAGTGCTGCGGGAATATCGTCGGGTCCGACCTTGTCGGTGTAGACTGCACACACAGTGAGCAGATTGGCAAAAACAGGTGAATGGGATCTCATTCAATCTTTGCAGTGATAGCCTCTACCTCTTCAACGCACCCCGCATCATCCTCGACGTCCCACGCTAGCTCCAGCTCCGCATCGGTTCCGCGCTCTTCGTCAAGCAGTGCAAGGAGTTCGTCGTCCATCGCCCGCTCGAGCAGCTCTGCCTCGCATGCCAGCAGCTCCGCGTCAGCATCTGCCTCGCATACGAGCTCCGCATCGTCCGCCTCGGTGCCCCACTCATCGTCGAGCAGCGCACGGAGTTCGTCGTCCGTGGCGCACTCCAGTAGCTCTGCCTCGCATGCCAGCAGCTCCGCCTCGGTACCCCGCTCTTCGTCGAGCAATGCACCCAGTTCGTCGTCCGGCGCCCGCTCGAGCAGCTCCGCCTCGCACCCCAGCGTCTCTGCATCGTCCTCGGTGCCTCACTCGTCGAGCAGTGTACGCAGTTGGTCCTCCGCTTCGACATCGCATGCCAGCAGTTCCGTGTCAGGATCTACATCGCATGCCAGTAGCGTCCACAGTAGCTCTGCTTCATCCTCGGTGGCCCACTCGTCGTCGGCTTCCCGTCCCAGCAGCTCGGTCGCGTCGTCTGCTCATTCAAGCAGCAGCGCGCATGCCAGCTCCGCGTCGTCGTCGGCTTCTTCGTCAGCCCACTCGAGCAGCGCGCACAGCAGCTCAGCGCCCTCATCTTCGTCGGTTTCGCACTCTGGTAGCAGCAGTGCGCATGCTTCTTCTTCGGCTTCGCACTTGAGCAGCTCAGCGAGTGAGTACCTCGGCCCCTCAACTTCATTGGATGCTGAACTGCCTTTCTCAGTCCCGTCGTCTTCTGCAGTCCACAGCTCGGCGTCCAGCAGCGGGCACGCCTCCTCGACCGCATCGCGTTCGAGCAGCTCCGCCTCGCATGCCAGCAGCTCAGCTTCTCATGTCAGCAGCTCCGCGTCTTCCTCGGTGCCCCACTCGTCGAGCAGTGTACGCAGTTCGTCGTCCGCTTCGACGTCTCATGCCAGCAGTTCCGTGTCAGGATCTACATCGCATGCCAGTAGCGTCCACAGTAGCTCTGTTTCATCCTCGGTGGCCCACTCGTCAGCTTCCCGTCCCAGCAGCTCGGCCGCTTCGTCTGTTCATTCAAGCAGCAGCACGCATACCGGCTCCGGGTCGTCGTCGGCGCCCCGTTCGTCATCGGCTTTTTCATCAGCCCACTCGAGCAGCGCACGCAGCAGCTCGGCGCCCTCATCTTCGTCGGTTTCGCACTCTGGTAGCAGCAGTGCGCGCGCTTCTTCGGCTTCGCACTCGAGCAGCTCAGCCAGTGAGTACTCAACCCCTTCAATTTCATTGGATGCTGAACTACCTTTCTCAGCCCCGTCGTCTTCTGCAGTCCACAGCTCGGCTTCCAGCAGCGGGCACGCCTCGTCCGCATCGCGTTCGAGCAGCTCCGCCTCGCATGCCAGCAGCTCAGTTTCTCATGTCAGCAGCTCCGCGTCTTCCGCCTCGGTACCACACTTGTCGAGCAGCACTCGAATCTCCTCGTCCGCTTCCCGCTCGAGTAGCTCTGCGTCGCATGCAAGCAGCTCCGCGTCAGCGTCTGCTTCGCACTCGAACAGTATCCACAGCAGCTCCGCATCGTCCGCCTCGGTGATCCGCTCGTCGTCTAGTAGCGCGCGTAGCTCTTCTGCTTCGCGCTTGAGCAGCTCTACTTCCTCATCATCGGCGGCCCGCTCGTCTAGCAGCGCACGCGTCTCTTCTTCCGCCTCGCGCTCTGGCAGCGCTGGGTCTTCGTCTTCGGAGCCCCACTCGTCAAGCAGCGGACGCAGCTCTTCCGCTTCGCATTCGAGCAGCTCCGCTTCCATACCTCATTCTTCTACGGTCTCCTCGTCCGCCCACTCGAGCAGCGCACGCAGCAGCTTGGCCCCTGCATCCTCCTCGGCCTCACATCTGAGTAGCTCAACGAGTGCGTACCTTATTCCTTCAATGTCATTGGATACTGAACTATTCTTCTTAGTCCCGTCGTCGTCCCACAGTTCGGCTTCGGCCTCGCGGGCTAGCAGCTCTGCTTCTAGCGTGCGCGTCTCCTCGTCCGCATCGCGTTCGAGCAGCTCCGCCTCGCACTCGGGGACGTCTTCAGCCGCTCACTCGAGCAGCATTTCGGCGTCGCGTCTCAGCAGTTCCGCGTCCTCGGCTTCCATTCCTCGGTCGTCGTCGTCGTCGTCACACGCCAGCGGTTCTGCTTCGCATGTAGCGTCCTCTACTTCCTCGGCAGTTCACTCGAGCAGCAGCTCTGCAGGTACTTCCTCTACTAATTCTTACCTCCGATGTCATCAATCTGACTCATTATCTACAGCCTCTTCCTCGCGGATTAGCAGCTCCGTGTCGGCTTCGCGCTCTGCATCTTCCAGCGGCGCTCATAGCAGCAGCTTGTCATCTTCGCACCTCAGCAGCTCAGCCTCGGCGTCGCACTCGGCATCCTCGAGCAGCGCACACAACTCGGCGTCTTCCTCAGTGCCACACTTTTCGTCGAGTTCCCCCTCCGTGTCGCGTTTCAGCAGCGCCTCATCGTCTCGTGCTAGCAGCTCGATCCCTCATTCTAGCAGCTCTGCGTCATCTTCCCGTGCAAGCTCAGTTTCGTCCGTCCGCCATAGTAGCTCCGCGACTTCGGCGGCGCACTCTAGTAGTTCTGCTCCGCATTCCGGCGCTTCCTCATCTTCCTCGCGCGCCAGCTCTTCGAGCATGTCCGCACACTCTAGCTCCGCACCCCATTCTAGCATTGCGGCCTCGTCTTCGGCTTCCCGTGCCAGTTCGTCCGTGGTGGTTTCCAGGGCCAGCAGCTCTGTGTCGGGGGCATCGTCGCACGCGGCATCGTCGTCTCATGCCAGCTCGTCCTCTACCGCATCCTCGCACTCAGGCTCGGTGTCGTCCTCACACTCCTCGAGTTCGGCACCTCGGTCCGCATCAACGTCGGCTTCCCACGTGTCGTCATCCAGCGCGTCGGTCTCCCGCTCATCGTCGGCGTCTCATGCCAGCAGCTCTGCATCCAACTCCGACGCGCGGTCCAGCAGTTCTGCTTCGCATTCTAGCAGCTCCGCCTCTGCCTCCCATTCAGCGTCTCCTAGCAGCGCTCGGAGCAGTTCGGCGTCCGCCTCCCACTCTGCTTCTTCCAGTACCCACAGCACCTCGGCATCATTGTCCACAGCCCACCCGAGTTCATCCAGCGCTCATTCTAGCGGTTCCGCATCTTCCTCGGTGGCGCCCGCCAGCTCCTCCGATGCTCATTCCACTTCGTCGGCCCACATCAGCTCTTCGAGCGTGCATTCTAGCAGCTCGGGGTCATCTTCCGGAGGGCACTCGAGCTCTTCCAGTGCTCACCCCAGTAGCTCTGTGGTCCACTCCAGCTCGTCGAGCACGCATCCGAGCAGCTCGGCTTCGTCATCCGTGCTCCACTCGAGCTCCTCTTCGCTTGTGCACTCGAGCTCCTCCAGCGCACACCCCAGCAGCTCTACGGCTCACTCTAGCTCGTCAGCGGTACACTCTAGCTCGTCGAGCGCGCACCCGAGCAGCTCGCCATCATCATCTGCACCCCACTCGAGCTCGACGGCCCACGCGAGTTCTTCAAGCACACACCCCAGCAGCTCGGCCTCATCATTCGTGCCCCGCTCGAGCTCTTCGTCGGTTGTGCACTCCAGCTCCTCCCCTCACTCTAGTTCGACGGTTCACTCGAGCTCGTCAAGCGGGCACCCGAGCGGCTCGTCGTCTATACCCCACTCAAGCTCAACGGTCCACTCGAGCTCCTCGAGCGCACACCCCAGCTCCGCCTCCGTTGCTTCCGCATCGCACTCTAGCGCTTCCAGTGCCCACTCCAGCACCGTTGCATCGTCGTCCGTGGCGCACTCCAGCTCGTCGAGTGCACACTCTAGCAGCTCCGCATCTTCGCGTAGCATCAGCTCTGCATCGGCTGCGCATAGCAGTTCCTCTGCGCAGCACTCGAGCTCAGCTTCGCGCACTGTCAGCTCAAGTGCGTCGGCATCTGCCTCTGGCACAGTGTCTTGCAGCGGACAGACTACCTTCTGTTGCGACAGCATTGAGCATTCCACCAGCTCGTACGGGAACAGCTGCCTAAACAACGCCGGTGTCTCGTCCTCCTTAAACGTTGGAGAGAATATCGGTGTTGCCTGTGTTCCTGTCACTACCGCTGCCGATGGAACTGAGTCCTGGTAAGTTGCTTTCCTTCCTAATGCTTCATTGAACTTGATTTCCCTTCCCAGCTCCGGTTCCAAGCAGCCACTCAAATGTTGCAAGACTCTGTTCGATACTGTCGGGATCGATTGCTCCAGTGGTAAGTAAAGCAATACTTCACATGTAAATGGCGCTCATGGTTATCCGTAGTCACACTATCGAGTGCCAGCGCTTCGCACTCCTCGACGCATGCATCAAGTTTGCCCACTTCCAGCGCTCACCCCAGTAGCTCATCAGTGGCACGCTCATCGTTGACGGCTCACTCTAGCAGTGCTGCACCGTCCTCCGTGGGGCATTCAAGCTTGTCGGCGGCGGCGCACCCTAACTCCTCGACTGGGCACCCCAGCTCGTCCAGTGCTCACTCTAGCAGCGTCGCCGCGTCTTCGGCCCACTCTAGCCTCGGCGCGCACTCTAGCACTTTGGCAGCTCAGTCTTCTTCGAACGCCCACTCTTTCTCCGTCGCTTCGTCCTCGAGCGCACACGCTAGCAGCTCGTCGGCTCACTCCAGCTCTGCCGCCGTGTCTTCAAGCACACATGCTAGCAGCTCCTCGACTCACTCCAGCTCTGCCTCCTCGAGTGTCCACCCCAGCAGCTCAGCGGTGCACCCCAGCTCCACCGCCCCATCTTCGAGCGCACACGCTAGCAGCTCCAGCTCGCCTTCCTCGTCGGCAGCTCGCTCCTCTTCGAGCGCCCATGCCAGCAGCTCGGCACTTTCCGCGCACTCCAGCTCCGCGGTCGTGTCCTCGAGCACACGTGCCAGCAGCTCGAGCTCGTCAGCTCACTTCAGTTCGGCTTCTTCGTCTGCCCACTCCTCCAATACCGGATCTTCGAGCGCGCATTCGGCCAGCTCCGTACCATCTTCCGCGGTGCACTCCAGCTCCGCCGCCCCATCTTCGAGCACTCACTTCAGCTCGTCGGCAGCTCACTCGAGCAGCTCCTCAGTGCATTTCAGCTCGAGCGTCGCTGCACCATCAAGCACTCACTTGAGCTCTTCCTCCCCGTCGAGCACCCATTCGAGCTCCAGCGTTCGCTCCAGCTCTTCGTCCGCGACACACGCCAGCAGCAGCGGCCCCGCTCCATCATCTATCGTGCACACCTCGTCGGCCGTACACACCAGCAGCACCGCATCGTCGACGATCTTGCACACTTCGAGCACCTCCACGACGGCGCCGCAGCCCACCGCGACTGGCACGTCCAAGTACTGCTGCAGCGAGCTGTTCACGGCGGCGAGTGCCAATGCGGAGAATATTCTATCTGGGCTTGGACTGAGCGCTGAGAGCGAAGAGGTTGGCGCGGCCGTGGGCCACCAATGCTCGGCGGTCACGACGCTCCGCGGACAAGAGTATTGGTGAGTTTTCTCTCTTCAGTCTCGCAGCACATTGGATGCTAATCCATTTCCGCAGTGACACTGGATCCACGCCGTGTTCGTGCTCGAGTACGAGGGGGTCGACCGGGCTCAATTGCGCTTCGAGCAAGTTTTCTCCACTTTCTATTGATCCAGCTCGTGACTGACTTTTTTTTTTCAGCCACTCTTTCGTCGCGCTAAGCAATCGATACAAGATATAGACTGAAACTAAAAGTACTCTAATACTCATCGCTACTTATTTATGCCCTTATACCCCATGCCTCTATGTTTTCATGGAAGTGTATCATAGTCAACTGTATCATACTGTGTCGACATTGAATAGATTTGCTCCAACTTGCGCGCGCATTTCCCAGCTGGAAGGGTCCGTGATCCCATCATCAGTGTTTCTTCTCTTATTTTTCCTCAACGTTGCTTCGTCGATCAACCAAGTTCCAAAACATCGCCGGAGCAGAAATTCTTCGCGCGCACTTTCTCATCCTTACGTTTTCTCTACTTCGACCTCTTCATGACGTTTTTTTTATTATTCTGTCGCCGTCTGGGTTCCTTCGCTAACGTGCGCAGGACGTGGAGAGTTTAAGATTCTGTCCTTGATTGCCTGTCACAGGACTCTCAGGTTCGCCGTTGGATAATCGCTGCGTCGCCGTGCAATTCGCCAGAGAATGTTTTGACTTACTCGGCTATTGGCTTTATTATGCTGGATCAAGAATCAATAGCAAAAGGTGTGCTTTCCTCCCCTTTGCCTTGAAGTGGGTATTGCCAGTGGTCCACACCACTCAACAGATGCTCTCCGGAGATCAAGGATAGAAAGTTCGGGTTTTGAATTAGCGGTCCGAGACTGGCTCTTGCTTTGACATCGCTAACGTCGTGTTTAAATATTTGGTCACGAGAGGCAAGGCGCTGGAACTTGGCGAGCTTCATAAGGTTTATTGACTACGATGATGCGGAACCACGGACGGTCCAGGGAGAAGAAGCAACATCCGGCTTTCAGGGTGCTATAGGCAATTGCAATACCTATCCATCCTACAACAGATCCAAGGCCGCGGGTCGACGCTAGAGAATGATTGTCGATGACAGATCTGCGAAAAATTGAGGGGAAGCGAGCCTCATCCGGGTCCTCCTGCCGTCAGACCAAGGCCCAGAACGCAGATGCTTGTATCCTCAAGTGTCGCCAGAATCTGACCCAAGTCGCCTGACTTGAGTTTGACGGGTGGTCCGCGGTTCCATGCATTAAGATACCCGCTCTTTCCCCAAGTTGACGGGCTTTATTGGTGGATAAAAGTAAGCCTCCCCAAACTTCAGGTTTGGAAGACTTTGGGGATGCGGTCGACGGTTGAGTATTGTCGTTCGACACGTTCGGAGAAGTTTGAAATTGAAGTGCGACCGAGGCGGTCACAAGACATGCTCCAGCGTATATTCCGCCAGGAACCAAATCAGAAGGGCCTTACTCTATGTACGGACTGAGATTAGAAGATTCAAAGTTCAGATTTCGTGGGCGACCAGTCCGCAGAATAGGAATCAGCCCAATCCGTTGAATAATATGGTGGTCTAGACGTTCAGCGTCAGCTCGAATTTAACAATGCATGATCCTGAGCCAGCAAGAGCAACGGCGTACATCCAGGAATTAGAAGGGCTTTGGAGGGATTCAGACTCAGAAGGTGAAAAGTGAAGATTTCGTGGGCGACCAGTCTACAAAATAGAGATCAGCTCAATCCATTGAATAGCACAATAGTGATCTTAGACTAGATGTTCAGCGTCCGGACAGCCCAAAGGCTACTGCCTGCTTTTGGAGGATTCAATAATTTTCTTCCGAGCGAATAAAATGTGTTGTACCACGCGCCCCAAAAAGGTAAGGCCAAGCGCCCACGATTTTCTCGGCGTAGGCCTCCGGGGCTTCAGGCAAACATAGTACCGGCACAGAGTTTTCGTGTGCATGAACGTCTCCACACTGTGAGAACAGGTGAGACCCGTATTCCTGGTGTAGTATATACCGAGTAAAGTATATAGCCTTTTAGACAAAGTGAACTTACCGTTACCGATGGTGCCTCACTGCACTCAGCCTTGCCGCTTGCCGCTCGACATATATCCATCTCTTCACGCGGAGACCGCGTGAATCTGCATTCTGAATAAGAAGTGGCCGAGGGTTCAAGATCAGACAAGCGGTATAACTCCGTTCCCGCGCTGTCTTTGTCTTGCAGCAGACAGTATAATTTTGGTTCTGTGTCCCCTCTTCCGCCGCCGGGGACGCCTACTGGTTAGCGCGTTGAGCAGAATGCAGATCTGGCGGGCAATTGGCCGCCGATGGGGTTTTGGGGAATAACGGAACTCCGTCGGTTGGTCAGGCGCTCCCGCCTAGTTCCCGCCCCTACTACGGCCCCGCAACCATATCTTGTTCAGGATTTGTCAAACTCCAAAGACCGCGGCCGAGAGCCGAGCTGGGAAATGCAAATTATCCAAGAGACCGTACCAAGAAAATGTCGAGATGGTTCGGAAAGGCGAACCAATCCCCGAGTGGTTTTGCCCGAAAAATAATTTGAAAGGGACAGAGATCTTTACATAGGGGTCCATTCAGCGTACAGTAGAGGATGATTTGATCTTTCTTGGCGATGCCCTGAGTGACGTCGAAGCGGGCCGCCCTCATGTTCTCCGCGTGGTGGGCTTGTCAGGACACAGAAAGATGAAAGATGCGGAGAGCTCCGAGAGCAAAGGGGTGGAGATCTTCCGTCATCAACGTCGGCGCCACAAAATGTCCGCGTACTCTAAGTAGCGAGGCAGATCTGGGTAATCGGGATCTTCCCAGCGTAGTAAAGTTTTGATCGAGGGAGTTGTCAAGTTCTAATCGGACCGCTGTTCCCGACTCTCGTGAGATGAGGTGTGCTTGCCGGTATATGTAGTATGTGATCATAGGGGCACGAGCTCGCAGACAGGCACTAAAAGCTGGCTCCTAGAAAGGGAAAGGCAACGGAGAGCCCGGGAGCGAAAGCCAGGATAGGACGTTCACCCATGATGTGGTTCGCCATTTTTGTGTCCAAGTCAGTCGACAGCCAGCTGCAGCATGGGGCAAGATTTTGCGGTACCTTCAACTGGCTTCATTGTGGCTCAGAGGATGGCGCCATAGTTCGGAGTTATGAGGAGTTAGGGCGGTACTGTGTAACCAGAAAGCGGGACCGGGAGCTCCGGAAGACAATTCCCTGGGAACCGATGATCGATGAATATCTCTCCGGTTTAGAAGCGGGAAAGCCCTGAATTCAAGACAGGCGCTGCGGGGAAACAAAGAGTCAGTAGCCTTTTCGGCATTTCGGGCTGCATGGAGAAGTCTGGACGACATGTACAGTATATGTCCGGGTCCGTGGGAACGTGCAGTAGGTCTTCAGTTGACATTCATAAGTAGGGTTTTGAATGTCAGTAATATAAGCGAGTATGATAGAAATCCTCCCACCGAAAGCATGAACTCAACCTGAACCTGCTCCGCGGACTAGGAAGCCGAAATTTTATTTGGCGACCTCATATACCCTCTCCGACCAAAGAGCACAGAAAAATTCGCAGTTTGGTACCGACGTTTACAATCCTGATTGGTGGCAGCGTGCCAGCTGGCAGGCGACAGCGTCTTGGTCCAATTTTCAAGACACAGGGCTGCGTGGAGTGGCATGAACGGCATACCTTCAGGTCCGTGGGATCGTGTAGGTCTTCAGTTGAATTTGACACAAACGTTCTTCCATACAATCTCATACTGTATAATTTTGAATGACAGGAATGCAAGCGAGTAGAGATCCCTCGCACCAAAATTATCTGTCTTGCGGACCAGGTAGGTCCGGATTTTATCTGGCGACTTCATCTCTGGAACAGAAGTAATATTTGGCACCGCTTGTTTATTCCTGCCGCCAGCTGGACCAGCACGGGTGTGATCTTGAGGAGATGCACCATTCGAAAATGCTCGACCGCTACGAATCATTGACACGAAAAACCAGGACAGAGATGGGCGTTTTAGCGAAGAAGCAGCTGAAAATCTCGGACCGATGAAACTCCAGTGCGAGTCACGTGATGACGAAAATTTCTCCGAGCTCCCTGAGCCTCCCTCATCTCCTCGTTCTACCTTCACCGTCATTGACTCCACCTCTGGCGTCGCCACCACTGGACGACCCCAGAGTTAAACTGTGTCAAGATTACTGACCAGGAAAGAAACAAGGACCTTAGGCTATTGACCCTTGAGTACGTTTTTTTACGTATCTTGCCTCGTTGAATCCATCTTAATCGCTCACGAACAGGTGGTCATCCGTTAGAGGTGCGTCTTCCAGTGTCGTTTTTGCATTCATAGATCTTGATCCATAGACGTAGGTGAACCTCCCTGACAGGACCTACCCTTACCCCGTTGTATCCTGGTGTTTTATCAAGAACACATCGTCTCGACCATCTTCAACTTTTTCATACCATCTACCTACCCCTCGCCCTTCAAGCCCTTTCCTCGCTGCACAGGGAGCGAGGAACCCGCATCGCCTGAAGTACCTTACTGTTACCGTCCTTCTCCGCCCGGCTTCTACTCGACCGCGGCGGTTCAGGCTCGGTAATTAGGGTTTACATATCGAACTGAAACCCACTCGCACGAAAAACCAACTCCCTCCACCTGCACCGTCGGCTCCCGCTTCCATCCAAACTAGACTTAAAATGTCGAGAGTAGAAACTCTCCCTGCCAACTGTCCGATAGACTTTACCATCTCTCGGTCTTCTTCCGACTCTGAACCCTTCAATCATATCCATCGCGGTAACGGCCGATCTTTATCCACGAACGCATTGGTCGACAATCTATCTTCTTCTCCTACCCTCCGCCTCACGGCGAGCCAACTCCCGGGGGCTAATAATGTCCTCGATGAGAACCTGTTCCCGTCGCTACCCCCGCTCCTGCACGGGCACCCGGACGTCCATCTCCGAAACGGCGTGATGAATGCCTCTCGCCTTGCGGCCAATCACGAGCCGGACGCCGAACGGGCGTTCTTCGTGGGCGATTTAAGCCAAGTTTACAGACAGCATTTGCGCTGGCAAGCGTGTCTACCTGAAATTCGGCCTTTTTATGGTAAGTTTAACGTTATGATGTATTTGCGCGTCTAACATCCATCGTTAGCCGTCAAATGCAACCCAGACCCATACGTACTTCGGCTCCTTGCGGCGTTGGGCACGGGCTTCGACTGCGCCTCGAACGGAGAGATTTCGAAAGTCCTCGATCTTGGCGTGGATCCGTCCCGCATTATCTTCGCGAATCCATGCAAGGCCGTGTCGTTTGTCCGCAATGCGGGCAAGATGGGTGTCGATATGATGACTTTTGACAATGCGGACGAGCTTTTCAAAATCGCGCGCGCGCACCCCGGAGCCCAGCTCGTCGTGCGTATTCTCACCGATGACACCAAAAGTCTCTGCGCCCTCGGCATCAAATTTGGAGCCCCGCTCGTGACCGTACCTGGGCTGCTCGCGAAAGCCAAGGAGCTAAATCTGAACGTCGTGGGAGTGAGCTTTCACGTTGGCAGTGGGTGTTACGACCCGTCCGTCTATACAGATGCAATCAAGCGGGCACGAATGGTGTTCGACATGGGGACCGAGGCGGGGTATCAGTTCTCCGTGCTTGATGTCGGCGGCGGCTTCGAGGATGCGCTCTTCGAGCAAGCGGCGACATTCCTGACCGATGCGATCGCCACATATTTTCCCGATCGACGCGGTCTCAGCATTATTGCCGAGCCCGGGCGCTTCTACGTCTCCAAGGCGTTTAGTCTCGCGGTTAACATCATTGCCCGGAGGGCACCGCTGGCCGAGGCGACTCCGTGTTCGACGACAGAGGATGCCGAACGCGACCAGCCTTCCGTCATGTGTGAGTAACATTTTCCACTGTCGCCATATAAAGCCAACTGAGCCCCCGTAGACTACATCAACGATGGAGTATATGGCGCATTCAATTGTATTCTCTTCGACCATCAGACTGCGCACCCGTATGTCTTGTCGATGGGTGGCTCATTCCACGTCGCGGGCTCCGAGGCCGTCAGTAACAGCAGCGTATGGGGCCCGACATGCGACTCCATCGATTGCGTCTGCCCGTCAACGCCGCTGCCGTGTGCTCTCCGCGTCGGCGATTGGTTGGGCTTTGATAATATGGGCGCGTACACCGTTTGTGCCGCCAGCCAATTCAATGGGTTCGAGGTCAGCAAGGTTATATATACGACGGGTGGATATGGGGCGTCAGAAGTGCGGAGCGCGCTCGCCAAATTTGCGGCGGAGGGCCACGGGCTTCAGGGCGTTTGAACGATTTATTTCACAGATTTAGAAACATTGTCGACATGGATTGTTTTCCTAAAAATGAATACACGACCGAATCTTTGGGATGACGTGAATCGAATCCCCGAGGAAGGTTCATCAGCGCATGCAACCTTCGAGGAGCGTGTTTGTGCAGATTTTCTCACCGCTTCGGAACCGAGATAAGCACGGCCCGGTGGATAATCTCATCGTCCGCTTTGAGCTGTTCCGTGCGCTACGTCGGACCCGCTCCCACCCATCTTTGTCGATCGAGGATCAAGCTTCTAAGGAACAGGTCGTCGAGACTTCCATATTGGGACCAGAATGTCAAGGAGACAAATTAAAACGTGGAATACGCGTGGGTGAGTGCCCAGGGAATTTTCCACAGCGTATTTCTGGTTCCGTCTAGTGGCTTGGTTTAACTCGGACCTGGTTGGCGGCGAGACCAGGAACACTGGTTGGACTAACAACTATGTCATTGCTGCAGGCGAAATGTCTTCGGCTGTGAAATGCGGCGGCCGGGACGATTACCATACCAATAATATTGTCTCTTTGCTCAAATCAAGCAAATCATAAAGAAACCTAACCCCGGAGAATCAGATGCGATCTGCAGGGTCTGCGCAACTCCGCTTTCGGAAATCTAGACCGGGCTTCCTATTTCACAATTAGTGGAACCTCTTGCGCGTGGATAACTGGACAGCAGGGCGCTGGTCTCATTCGCCGCCTTGTCCTTTGACCGCGTCCGCTGCGCCTCAACGTCGTCCAAAACCTTCTTCCGGCTGCTGTCTATTCTTGAGGTCAAAATCAGACGGCGCCCATTTTGCGCCTTTTGCTCACACTACCCCACACGATTTATTCGTGAAGCTCGATGGCCGCGACGATAATGCAGGTGAGGACCCCCTCGAGCACCTCGCTTCCAGGGGGATTAATTCGCCGCGTTCCAGGATTCCCTTCAAACTTTTCAGGCATCTGCTGGCCAAGGCCCGCGATTTCGCCCGTTCGCTAGCTCGGTACACCACGTCACTAAAGGCCGATATATCACCAGCAACGACCCTCGCGGCTACATGTGTGCAGATTTTTTTCGCGCTCCCTCCAGCCGCTTACCCCTTCATCAGTCCAGTCTACGAATATCCGTTGAATAACCAGTGGATCATGATGGATATCGACGACGGATATATTCTATGGACGGGAATTTGGAAAGGTACATGTTCTAACTGTACTTGTACGAGTCAAGCTAAATTTTATTGTAGCTCTCGGGAATTCCAAAGGTGAATTTATGCGTTGTTCGCCCCTCCGCCCTCTTGAATAACCATATGCCCTCTAGCTGACATCGTTAAAATGATTGACTCTCAGCCTGACCTAGCACATGTTATTCGGCGAGTACGCGGTGGCTATCTCAAAATCCAAGGGACGTGGATGCCGTTCGAGGTCAGTATGGTTGCTCTCAAGGAAGGCATTTTTCTAACTTTCTGCTCTGACACAGGTCGCTCTCCGTCTGGCTCGGCGGTCAGCGTTTCGTATCATAGAGTTTCCATTAATGCTGACAATTGTTTTTTCTTAGAGTTGCTTGGAATATTCGGGAGGATTTAGTCCCCCTGTTCGGGTGGGTGGAGCTCCCCCCATCATCGCCCAGACCTGTTCCTTATTTTTCTCTGGTTTTACAGACCGACTTTTCCGAGCACTTGTTTGTCCCCGGACCAGCCTGGGTACGGCCAGGTCGTAGCCTCCGCCTCTGGTCGGCGACGGGCACGACGGAACCCTCAGCCTGCCCTCATGCCGCTCATTCCCATAACACGCGATCCGGTTAATTGGCCATCGCATGTCCAGCAACAAGTGCCTCTACATCAGCTCTCGCTTTTTGCCCCGGTCTCCCCACTAAGTGGCCATCAGTTCTCCACCAGTCCTCTCTATCCAATGGATCTGCAGACACAAGGGCAATACTCGCCGTCTTCTCAAAGCTCTTCCACGGATCGCTTTGGGCAGAGTCTCTCCTCCCGAGGTCGCCATCGCTATACCCCCTATCCTGCAGCTTCTTCCGACATGCCACCACCGCGACGACTGTCAGCGTCTTCCCAGGGCTCATTGTCCCTGGAGTTTCCCGCTCTGTCGTTACGCGCGCGTACCACCCCATCACCTTCTCTCGCTGCCGAGTCAATTCAGCTTCCCGCGATCCAACCGCGCGCCAAGGGCGAGGCTGAGTCGGTATACGCTTTACCGCCCATCTCTGCGCTCGAGGATTTGCGGGGCATCGACACGCACGACTCCGCGGCTGTCCTCCGGCGCCTCCAGTCCGACGACGACGACTCTGAGGTCGATAGGCGACAACGAATAAATCGGCGCTCGCTCTCAGCACCTGCGACCAAGTAGGTTTCCCTCCCAGTAAATCACCTTCGGTAATTGATTTATTTTGATGCTTGTAGGGTCCCAGTAGCGGACATATTTACGCCTCGCCGCTCGCTTGGGCACATACACATACCCGACGGTCGAGCCCAGCTTCGCGTGTCTGTGCCGTCGGATAACTCACGCGACGGCTACTCTACCTGTGATCCCTCCCCCGTCTCGCCAGCCACTCCCCGCTCCGCTGTCATGAGCGGTAAGGATCAATTGGCGCTTGTCCCCCTCTCCGTCTTGAAGGAGCAGAGCCGTAAGACCGCTCCGTACTCCTTCCCAATCGCCTTCAGCCACAACGACTGGCTGACGGAGCGTGGACTTGGCGGCGACGCCGACAACGATTCGCGGCTTTCTGCGTGCCGCTACTCATGTATAGTGGAGCCCCCCGACAGCGCATCTGTCCCGCTCAAGTCGCGGTAACCCCTGCTTTCTTCTTCGCTCTCGTTATCGGACATTTTTGTATACGGTCTCCCTTTGGATACTCATACCCTCCTCACTACCATGCATACCTCGATATAATATCACAACGCGATCTGCACATGTATCTGATCGTTCTACTCTTGTGCAGCAATAATGATGTAACACCACTTTCGATAAGGCTTCATCCATCCCATCCAAGTCCTGGAATCATCAATTCGGACATACCCGCCCGCCTCCTACTACCAACTCGTCGATGATCCTCGGGGTGGACGGTTGTGGTCGCTATAACGAATTAATAATATCCTGGACGTCGCCTTGATTGGAGCAGTATGAATAGTTTGAATACAGTCGCCTGCAATTTCAGTTACGACATGAGAGTTCTAC
The DNA here is from genome assembly GCA_029289565.1 of Mycena galericulata. Taxonomy (NCBI): domain Eukaryota; kingdom Fungi; phylum Basidiomycota; class Agaricomycetes; order Agaricales; family Mycenaceae; genus Mycena; species Mycena galericulata. Next base: position 59,995 of record JARKIA010000233.1, read on the forward strand.
AAAGAAACAAGTAGCGCTCCCTCAAATCGTAGTACGAGAGGCGTTTGGTCAAGCTTTGGTTTTCTCCACACTTCCTGAGTCTCTCGCCAATGTCTTGGTCGTGTGATTCGCCCAACAATGTCGACAATGTACCTTGTGACAGAGAAAGGGGCGGGGCGCAGAACGGCCCCCGGAAGCACTTGATCCCAAGATACCCTAGATTATGTATGTAGATTGGATATTTTGTAGATACACGGAGGGAAAGATCTGCCATAGATCAAGTATCAAAGCCTGCAGGCAAAGTGTCAGTATCCGTTGGGGGGATAGCCCAGGAACGCCTACCCGATAGCCTTCATCAGGAGGAAGCCGATAGTGGCAACAACCTAGCGAGTGAGATATTAACGCCATACCGACACCGACCAGGCGCAGAGCGACTCACCAGAGTAGCAATGATGCTCGCCGGCACGCCGTTCTTTAAGAAATCGATGTTGGTCAGGTACAGCTCACCAAGCTCGTCCTCTTGCGTCGCCCTGCGCATCGATCAGTACGACTAGGCATCTGAATCCGCCTGAGACACCGCGACTTACGCTGTTTGGTTAGGGAACCCCGACACAGGCATGCCCATCCCGGCAGAGCATATGAGCCCCGTTATGAAGATGAGGAGATTTTGGTGGTTGCCGCCCAGATTAGACCCCACCTCCTTCGCGATGGGCACCAACAGCACACTCGCAATGGTGTGGCTGATGAAGGTCGAGATCACCTGCAGACAGGGGCTGAGGAGCGTTCAGAAGCGAAGGGAAGGATCCGACGTACCAGGACGATCGGGGACAGAATGAGGACGACACTGTAGAGCTCAACACCGTCCAGGAGTTGTCTGATAAGTCCGTCTAGGACTTCCAAGAGACCGCTCGAGTCGACACCCTTGCCTAGCGCGATGCCGCCCATCGCGAGGAACACGATCGTCCACGCAAACTGCTCAAAGTCGTCCTGCACGGGCATAAGACCGAGCATGAGCATACGCCAATGAATGGACATTGCGCCACACACACCTTCTTCAGGACGCCGGTGGCGAAGAACGCGACGATCGGGATAATCGCGATGACGCCCATGTCCCCGATGTACTTCTCGATCTCGTGCGCGACGCACCACAGCGCGATGGTGAAGAGGCACACGAAGGTGACCCACCACTGCTTGAACGTGAAGCTTTCGCGCGTCGGGCGGATGAGCTTTATCTCGATGTCGCGCCCGCCGTCCGGTGAGCGCGCGGGGCGGTACGACACGAGGAGCAGGCCCCAGATGAGGAGGATCGAGATGAAGGACACCGGCAGGGCGACGATGAACCATCCGGCCCAAGAGACAGGCGGGTCCATCGCCTGCAGGGCGATGAGGTTCTGTGGGGACGAGATGGGGGAGCTTTGCCCTCCAATGTTGGCGGCCAATGCGATCGCAAGCTGGGGCGGATGTTAGACGGTCGTGTCCTGTGAAAAATATACGACTGACGATTAGGCAAGGCCCGAAGGCGGATTTCGGAGGAAGAGTCCGCAGGATGGGCTGAGGAGACATTAGGACACATTTCAGCAACGCAGAAACTGACACACCCGTATGAGCGTGAAGCAGAGCGTCGGGGCCGCGACGTTACTAAACGGAGGGTAGCTGAGCCGCCGTCACCGATGGCCAAGCAGCCTACGCACCTTATCCACATGCTAGCGAAGCACGACACGCCCATGAAGGCGAGCAGAACCGTGCTCGGCCGTGTGCCCGCGAGATTGAGCACCCGGGTTATCAGCATGCGGTCGATATTGGTCTTGCTGAGTGCGGAGGAGATGGTGAAGCCGCCAATGAGCAGCATGATCGTTGGGGAGAACATCACGGAGAATATGTACCTAGATGACGTAGCATTGGCATTATGTAGCATAAAATGAGTATTGAGACAACTTACTTCGTGGCGGCTGGTGGATCCAGGGGCTTGCGCTCGTCACATACGACCGACTCGCAGGCCGCGCCCTCAGGTTCCCGGATGACCGAGAAGCACACGAGGAGCAGGGGGACCACCAGCGATGTGACGAAAAGTGGTATGGCCTAGTGCTCAATGGTGATGACAGGGTGTGGAATAAGACAGACGGAGACTGACCTCGGTAGCCCACAGGACCGTGCAGAACATCAGAATAGCGAAGCATCGATTCGCCTCCTGCACATCCACGACCGGCGTATTCAGCAACGCGATAAAGAGAGCGACAGCGCAAAGCATCGCGATCTTCTTCTTCGTCACCCGGAACCGTGCCTTCCCCCACCTGAGAACAATGCCCGGCTTCGTGTCCTCCGCCTCCTCCTTCAGAAGCGAGGCACCCGTGGGACCGAGAGCGTCGCCGTCGCCACGCCGTTCGCGTCCGATCATCTGCCGCCATACTGTGTCGCGCTCCCAAGCAATGTTCTCGCGTTGGTGGAGGCGCAGCTGCTGCTTAGCAAGCGAGCGGTCGCCTCTGGTTACGCACTTGGCGTAGAGGTCCACGAGGCGCGTCGTCAGCGTCGTCAGCGTCGTCCGCGCCGCGGCGGAGAACGGTATCGCCGACTCGACATGGTTGTGTAGATACGAGTCTTTGAGCTACATAAACCGATCAGCGACGAGTCAGTAGCAGAATGGGATGGCGCGGACTTCACGATATGTGACTTTGTCGTATCTGTGCGTCGGAGTTAGCGCGGAAACAGAAACAGCGCAGAACCATTCCACACTTTTTCAAAATCTTGCGGAATCCGGAGTGATTGACCTCGATGTACGACTTGAGGGACGTGACGGAGATGTAGAGCGTTGTGATGCGGCGTTTGAATAGTAATCGTGTGTCGTACGCATAGTCCGATTTGGACGTCCAGACATTTTCCTGCGTAGAGGACGCCATGCTGTTACGCATAAACTCGGGTGTGAGTTTGTTGGCTAGCTTGCCAATGGTGCCGCGAGGTACCGCGGGGCTGACAGACGAGGAGGGTTCGGGATGACCATCAGAGGATGTGGAGGACATGCTCCGTCGACGGTAGTCAGCAGTCGATTCCTCCGGAATAATAGCCCGTGAGCCTCAAGGGATCTCAGAGGTTATAGCCAAGAGGGAAGCAGTCATACCTGAAAGCGACAATGACATTCGGTGACCAGCGGAGGACGAGACTCTCCGGCGCCGCTGCGGACTCCGCGACAGACTGTCGTCGTCATCCTCTTCATCCTCATCGTCTTCGTATGGGCCATCCAAGTAATGGTTTCCGGCCAGACCGGCTTCCTCCTGCTGCTGCACAGTGTGCTCGAGCTCTGTCACCTCATCCATCAACTCCTTCTCCTGCGCCTGGTAGAAGGCGCATATCTTCTTCAACTCTCTGTCCAAGAGAGGCACAAAAACAGCGTCGGTCTCGGCACCGCGATCGACGAGGGAAGTGTGCTCAGTCGTCTCGAGGTCGTGATACGAAGAATGCAAGTGTTGCGTCTTTTCCAGCTGGTAAATGTACTTCTTGAGGGTGTCGTAGGTAATGTACTCGTCCCACCATTCAGCAACAGCGTTGAATTTAAGAGAAGAGCTGGCCAACAATTGGTTAACCTAACTTAGCCGAGGTAGAAATCACGAAAGAAAGAGAACAACGTACCTGAACTTCATGGCAGCTGGAGCGAGAGCTCAGGAGCAGATAGCAATAGCAGTGGGAGTCCCAATTGTAGAGAACGAGGGGCAGGTTCAAGGAACGTGCGCAATGGCCTAGAGCAGCTTGCAGTAGCGGGACCCGGATAACGTCTTTCCAGCGTCTATTTGCCACGTGAGTATACAGTCGGAGTTCGGCCCGATAATTTCTGCAACGACCAAGATCGACAAAATCCCAGATCAGCCGGAACTGAACATTGAACGTTGAACATCCAGGAATTTTAGCATTAATTTAGTGGTTGGATCGAACCAGGTCCGAATTCGGAAGCAAAAGAACGTGCGCGATCAGTATGCTCAACCTTCGAAGTTCGGTCAACGCCCACAGTCATCGGACGATTGAGCTGGCTTCAAGCAGTAATTTGGTGAGTGGGCCGGTGCCGTGAAATTTCACCTTTGTAACTCTTGAGATATCGTAGAGCTCTGGATGCGACCCTACAACGAACGAGTCTTTTGGGAAGACGCAGGGCGATGAGCTTTTCGACACTCAGAGTGCTGGCAACGACGAGGAGGAAGAAGGAAAGGATGCATGAGCGATAAGCCCCAAGCTCTGGCGTAGAGCGTCTGCGCAAATTTAGCTGTGCCGATTGGCAGTGAATAAATAGCATCTATAAATGCCGGCAAGGTTATTGTGCATGGAACAAGAATTGAACAGACAAGTACCGAGAGTGAAAATGTCTGTTGATGCCGAAGCTGAGGTCAGGAGCGAAGTTTGTTTTTGACATTACTACACCACCACTCGCTCCGACTTGTCGGAATAGTAATTTCTCGGTCGGATGTCACTTGGCAGAATCAAACCTTAGCGAAAAGTATGGAAGGTGTGGGGGCATATAGTTAATTTTTGAGAAGATTTTGCATGGGAGGACCCAAATATCCATAGCTGATCAAATCACTGTGCATGCCTCAGACACCGACTCAGGAAAGAAGTTGGAGACTTGGAGCCAGGGAAAAAGGATAGCATAGGTCTTGGTCTTTCCCTTGGCCGCAAACCTGCTCTTGGGGTAAGAATATAACAGCTTCCGTCAACTAGGAGTCATTGTCTATCGAAAGGCATTGATTTCGAACAACTTGAAGACTCCGAAAGTGGTTTGGGAAGAAGACGAACCTGTGACAGCGTCACGAACGCGTCGCGTCAACAACACGTGCTTCCTTGATGCCATCAGCTCTCTCCTTCCTCCTTCCACGACCACGCTAAGCTTGGTTCTCCTTGGGTCGTGGGTATCATCAAACGGTGCCAAACCGATACTTTGGTTGAGATTGACGGCCAGCGCAACACCTTTCCCGTTGGTGTGGTGCGCGATGTACTGCGTGCCACTGCAAAGCACTGGTCGAACCCGGCCCACAACCGTTGGCAACATGCAAAAGCTGACTGATTCCACTGACCCACTTTTAGTCTCTTCCCGCGCGGGAGGATGATTTTGTGTCTCCCTCTGATCATTTGTCTATTTCCGACTCATCTTCAAGCTTCGGCGGGTTTGATCGGAGGTACTGCCTGTCGCAACTCCCGCACATAGGAAAAGTCGATCTTGTAACTTGAAGGACAACAAAACGAAAGCAATACTAATGCTACGACCACCGTTTTGACTCTGATGAATTCGCTTTTATAGCGCGTTATCAAGCTAGCAGCTTCCGCCTTCGGCATCGCCGTCAGCGTCGCACGCGGTGTATCACTACGGTAGGGTTTGTTGTAGTAGATACATGTTACCTATAATAACTTTTCCAGAGTGCTTTTTTCACAACGACACATCTCAATGCAGATCGTCCAGGGTGCCGCTGTGAGAGGGCAGGGTATGACCCCCAGCCGTCGGATGGTATGTAACGTCACTTCAGTGATGAACTGACACGCCCATAGCATGAAACCACCGCGTCAAAAGCAACATGAAAGTGTGTTTCGTCCGAGTCCGTGGCCGATGCTGCCCGAGTTAGCTCAGGGTCATTCTCAATCTCAGTAGGTAAGCACAGCGCCCACTTCGATCATCAGCTTATGCGCTGCTACCGAGCGGACCAGCCGCAGTGCATCGGTATTTACAGTATCTATTTTGCGTGCAGCGCCAAGTACCCAACTTAGTTGGTGATGGAATTACTCATTCTAAACAGGTAGCCGACGGTCAGATTCGTTGCCGCGCCAGTGCTGAAACCGGCGCTCGGCCATATATATGCCATGATCCACGACGCGAGTCCACGTCCGACCGTCTTTCCTTTCTTCGCGTTCCTATTTTACCTTTTTCTTCTTTCCTTCTGGCTGGAACAATGGTTTCTTTTGCGGCTTTCTTCTGCTTCACTCTTTATTTTGTTTTTTCCCCTCTCGTCAACGCCCACTTCCAGCTTCCAACCTTGGACGTACTCCCCTCGGTGAAGGAAATCACACTCCCTGGCTTGACGCTCCGCTCGCAGGCGACCACTTTCAACTTCGACCTCGAGAGCGCACTCCCGCCCGCCTCGAGCACCCTCGCACCGTATTCCACCATCCCGCTCGCCTGCGCGAGTTACGAAGGCCCGGGGAACGAGTGCACGGCGAACATGACGGCCGCTGCCGTTACCTTCGAGGACTGCGGCAGTGCGTACACCATCTGCCGTTGTAGCGACGCGAACATGACGATGGACACCGCCGTCGACCATCTGGGACGCGTGCCGGTCGGCCTGCGGCGCTTCGTGGGTTCCGTGATGCTCTTCGGAGGTGAGACGCACGCGTACACCAATCTATCCACCGGTAATCCTATTCATTCTCGTATATCCGGCGTTCAAAATTGACTCGGAATTTTTTTTGCGCAGGCGATATTCATATGTTCGGGGTCACGGAGATGGATACTTGGGTTCACGAAGTTTGTGCTGTCTCTGCGCCGCGTAGAACCTCATTAACACCATGGGCAGGCTACTCATGCGTTCGATTACGCTGTTCCAACCGCAGCACACTCCAACGCGGCTGGTTGGGAGGCGGCAACAACGACTGAAGATAGCTGCGCGCCCGACGACTATTCACTTACGAACCGGGTAGAAGTATGTTTTATACCCCGGGTGCAACGTCCGAATACCAAGAAGCTAACGTCCCTTAGGATTTCGCGCAAATGAGCGTCATGAAAGTCTTCATGCTGCTCCACAATGGGAATTTGCCGTCTGGCTTCCAGTCAAATTGCATGTCGAACCAACTCAATTTCATGAGTACGCTCGCCGTGTACAACGCCACGCGGCTCTTTGGGAATACCTGCAATATAAAAGATGGGGCCCCGGGCGTGCGGTATGTTTGTGTGTCTGCCTTTCCTGATATCCGTCTCATTATTTCGTTGCTTTTTCAAGGCACAGCACATCCCCAGCGGTCCTGGATTCCACCAGAGTCTTCATGACAGTCCCCTTGCCTTCTCCTTCCGCATCTCAAAAATCGGCTGCGTCGACGAAGTTTACCACGTCGATGCAGCACGGTCTGGGGGTCCTCGTAGTGATATGCTCGTCGTTTCTGGTCGCTCTCGGACTTCTTTGACCATATGTATGCCCTGGAACGAAGATCGTGTAGAATGACATGTGTTGAACCGAACAGTCCTTATGGCTTCTTGAACAGTACACCCACATACACTTCAGCCAAACTCAACAAAGTCGGTAGTAAATGCAGTGTCAAGGCTAGGTGCGCATCTTCGGCATGAAATCTATCCCAAGACTCACTATTAACTTAGGCTCTGTTCTATTGACCGCAGATCAGAGTACGGTAGGGACGAATGAAATTACTGTATCATTGGTAATGATTCTATTATGCAAAGTTCTTCAAGGATTGATGTTGCATCATGTTTGTGACATTCGCGTCGCCTCTAGTCATCACGTGCATGTTTATCTCTGCCTCTCTGCAGCTCTCTCTGCCTTCCGCCACAACCCTTCAAGTTGAAAAACCCTTTCGAACGGCTGAGTTTTGAGCGTGGCCAGGTCCGCCCGACCATGCCACGAATTGTCTCGAGCCGTTCCGCGGCTATCTATCCACCGAATTCATATGACTCGGACGCGGCCTCCTCGAGGCCTTCGTCCTTCAGGGTTGCGACACCTGATACCGTGCCTTGAGAATTGACCCGGGTCTTGCGGCATGTGAAGAATCGGATAGCTTAAATACGACGAGTCTTCGGTGAAGCATTCCGATTTCTCACTGACTTTCCCATGTCGACTTCCACTACTCTCCTCGCTCAAATCCGGGGGATTGTCACTGTCGATGTTGACTCGATGGATCCCGATGTCGCAGCGAGATATAGTGAGCCGCACAAATTCTGCGACATGACCTCCAACCAGGCCATTGTCTACGGGCAAGCTGCCCGACCGGAACGCAACGAATTGCTTCAGGCCGTGGAATATGTGCGGAAGAAGGGACCAGCTGGAGCCCATTTCGAGCAAGACGTTGTAGATGTCCTGGTGAGCTCAACCTATGTGGAGATCAAACCGATTTGCTCACCGGAATTGGAGACCGTCCTCCTCGCTAAAGAGGTGTATCCGAATCTTACGGGGAATGTCCACGCCCAAACTTCCCCCTCTGCCGCTTACAGCACGCAAAATACTATCGAACACGCGCGGAGACTTGTAGCAATCTTCAATGACAATGGAATTCCTCAGTGCGTTGCCTTCTGGCTATTTCGGTACGAAGTTGTAGTCTCATCGGCACGAACAACTGTAGAAATCGCGTCTGCATAAAAATTCCCGCGACACCCGAATCTCTCTTAGCATGTCGCGAACTCCAGGCGGAGGGAATACAGACGCTTGCGACGTGCTTATTCTCCGTTGCGCAAGCTGTGGCTGCCAGCCAGGCCGGTTGCACTTACGTCGCACCCTATTTCAACGGTAAGACCTGTACAGTTGCTTTCCTTCTCCAATCAATTGGCCATAACAAAATAGAGCTGCGTGTCCATTTCCAGGCAGGGTTGTGGAAAAAGTACGCCGACCCGAAGACCGAACATCCCATGAGCTCGGTTATCCTGAGCATCGTACACACTTTCCGGGACCTGGGATCCAAGACTCTGGTCATGCCTGCGAGGTCCGTATCCCTCCCGTCTGGTTGCCTTGTTTCGGGTTTTGAATTATCCCGCAGCATTGTCACTCCTGAAGAGGCAGGTTATTTGTGATTAATTGAGACAAGATTAACGTTCCTTAGGTCGTTGCTCTGGTATCTCTATCCCCGGACCACCTCACTCTTTCCGGGGGCATTCTGGATGCCCTCGCGGAGCTACCTGCGCTCGCGCCAGACTCATTCGTGCCGCCGGCTGCATCGCCGTCCGTGGGTATACATGGTGACTGTCGGTGTCCTTATTCTCGGCGTACTTACTGATCGTACATAGGTGATTACCTGGCGAATGGCGGTGCTCTCTTAGGTGAGGCACTGGCAGGAGACCCGGAGGTGCGGCGGAAACTTGCCGATGCACTGGCTATATTTGGAGAGAAGGAGATGGAAACCCGGGAGTTAGTGAAGGCGTTCGTTGGTCTGCAGACTTGAAACGGACTGTGTTTGCTTTCGAGAATGTTGCACATAATTTGACCCAATGTCCAAAGTTTTAATCTCGGAAAGAGGACAGGGAGCGGAGATTGGGAGGAACGACAGGGCAGAGATACAGAGTGGGGAGGGGAAGAACAGATGACCAGGGAACGGGGAGATAGCGGGGGAGGGGACAGAAACACGGCGTCATGGAAGGAATGAGCGAGCGAGCGGCGAATTGGCGGCGAAGGGTCGAAGGATAGGAGGAGTAGGTGAACGGCGAGGTGGCGAGCAGCGGGTATACGGACAGAGAAGGAAGGGAGGGAGAACACGGAAGACCATCGAGCTCGACTACCTGTATCAGTCCGAAGAAAAGACGATCAAGCACATCATGGCCAATACGCCGCCCCTAACCACCCTCTCTTGTATGCCGATACTATTTCTGCAAGAGTATCCGCGCAGCGGGTTCCGTCCCTGGCGCTCACGTTGATATTCCCTTATGCTGACCTTGTATTTCCTCTGCGTACGTCGTTCGTCGTACCCCACATTAACGTAAAATATGGACTGACAATATCATCTGCCTCCCCTGACCCGCTCACTCCGTGCCTCAGAACTTTGCGTCTCTGCATCCGGGATATAAAAGTTTTTCACATCGCTGCTACCGTTCTCTCCACAATCAATTTTCGTGCTTGCGGTCCACTGGCAGAAAAGCTTATACTCGAACTCGGCGACCGCGGACGGCAACGTCGATACAATTGCTCGCTCGAAGACACCTCCGCACACTTGATTCAAGCTCAACTGATTTAATTCCACAGTAAGACTTCTAAATCCCTTATTTATATATTTCTTAGGTGAGACCCTCCCGACACTGAAAAAATCAAGATCCGCGAATTCCGAGGGAGAAGAGAGGAAATGACGAGCCCCGGGTCAGCAAGCGTTCAATCCACAAAAGGCGAATAGGGTGCTCCGCATGGGGATACTCGGCCCCGACTGATTGATGGGCGCTGTTTGCTAAGTTTACTTTCTGATTGAACCGTTATTCTTTGCGCCTGTCCGTCACGACGTCGACGCTTCGTCAGCCCGTTCGCTCTCGTATCCACTTATCGTCTTCCTCGACAGGTGAGCCCGAATATTGGACCAGAATTGAGACTAACACATGAGATAATCAGCGATACACCCCAGCCGACGACCATGCGAGAATTTGCTCAAGAAATTGTCGATAAGGTCATAGATTTCGCCGCGCCCAGCGAGATCGAGGCATGCGGCCTCGTTTGCAGACGATGGTTGCCTCGTAGCAGATACCACCTGTTCTCCAAGGTCATCCTTACGCGTAACAATCTCTCCGCTTTTGTCGACATTGTCGACATATCACCCCTTCCGATCCTCTCGTACATCCAGCACATACACTTTGACTTTGACCGCTCGCCGCTGGATGAGAGCTTTCTGGAGCGGATACACCCCTGCCCCAATCTCATCTGCATCCGCATCGAAGATGATATCTTCGCCGATTATTCGCAATTTCAAGAGTTCAATCTGGAACTTCTTCGCCCTAATATACAGTCCTGGGCCGCCGAATCTGGCTCAATCTCACGTCTCGAGCTGGCTCTTAAACTTGTTGACTTGCCGGTAGAATCGCTGCGCAGTATCCTTTCCTGTGTGCCCGCCATTGAAACACTGCACATTGACGGATATGATTTGGGCTGGTTACCCCGGAGTTTCCATGGGGCACCCGTCCCTCCTTTCACACTCGACCACCTGCGGCATTTGACTGTCCGAATCGATCGTAGTGGTTGCGACGACTTCTTCACCTGGCTCATTGCCCAGCCTCCCATGCCACTTCTCAGATCCTTGAAAGTTTATGTACGGATGAGGTGGCATTCCTGCGAACAAATGAAGGAATATTTTAGGCTCCAGGGTGGAAATTTGGAGGCCCTGCAGTTGTATGTAGAGCCTGGGGATCAATGGGAAGGTGAGGCCTTCTCTAACTTTGACTGTCAGCGAAACACATCTGTTTTGTAGAATCACTCGTCCTTTACCGGGACATCTTCCAATGCACCACCACCACGCTCAAACAAGTATCCTTCACGTGTGGCCATCCCTCCCATATTCTCGATATCCTTCCACTCCTACCTTCATCCGACTGGCAGTCCATCACCGTCTCGATCATCTCGGAGGAGGAGAAAGGGACGGAGATGAACCTCAGCACAATCCACGCTGCGTTGGCCGAGCCCCGATTCCGCACTCTGAAGCATTTCTCTGTCCGTGGTGCCGAAGAATTTGATGATAGAGGGCTGCTTATACTTGACTAAGTACCACATTCCTTCGCTGGATCCGGTGGGGTATCTCTGTCTCACACCATCCCTGTTAAACCTAGGAGTTTTATGTCTTGCCGGCTAAAGAAGAGTTGTCATCGCCTGAGACTCCAGCGGCTGTCGTTCATAGCGCTGTCAACGACAAACTTCGGTGTAACTATTTCAGAGTGAATGTCTGACCCAGGCACATAGAAAGTGAGACTGAGGGGAAGTGAAGTCTGTCAGAAGAATTGAATACACCCGCAACAACATCCGGTATTTGTTACCTGCCTTGCCTCAACGACTACAGGAACCTAAATTCGAGCAATTCGGTCGCGTTGGTTTCCGGACGTGTTTGATTCTCCTCCCCGTGTCGCCCCCGCCCTCTTCCTCGACGCACGAACACGGACACCACGGCGGCAAGAGCGCACATTCCCCCAGCTAGAGCGACTCCTCGCACACGTCGTCGGGGTACTCGTACAGCACGAGTACGACGTCAATTTCGGATTACTCTGGAGGAGGCCAGTTACAGGCCAGATCTGTCAAGTACATGACTCGTGACGCCCTTCGCTATATACCGAATTACGGAGTCAATACAAAATACAAAAGGGTGCGGGCGGACTCGTAGGAGGAGAGGTACAGTATATTACTAAGATCGGCTGTTTCGGCTGAGTTGCAACTATCAGGAGCTTTTGCACTAGACATCGCACCTTCTTTGCACCTTTAGGACAGGTTCCGGTCAAGATTGTTTGAGACGTGTTCGGATTTCTCAGGTATTGGACCTCCAGGGTAGACTTTCCGTGCCGACCCTGTCCTGCTTGAAGTTCGAACAGCTCACGAACTGCGAGTCGAAGTTGATCTTGCGGATTCCTATGGGACTATTCTCTCTAGATCATCGATATCTGGCAGCGGAAACATGGTCTCGAGTATATATTCATTTGGGACTGCATAGTATTAGAGACGCTGACCCACCGTTTCTTTCTTTGGGATATATTTCCTGATTTTACTTTCCGATGATAGAACCCACAGGACGAGATGCCGACTATAATCTGACTGATTCTGACAGTATCGGTAGGAAAGCCGAGACCTCGACGTAAGGCTTACTCCACCTCGGGTATTTAAGGTAACCCTCCCTGCTCAGTGTCAACGTCGCCGATCCAATGTCCAAAACTCGATCGCAAACTGTATCTTCAACACTTTCTGTTCGTTCTACAGCCACAGGCCTCGTAGCTCAGGTAGACGAGCTCATAAAGGGCAGGTATTCTGCTCGCTATTACCTCCCCGACAAGGTCGACAGGGCCATAATCGAGGATGTCGTCGGCGCAGCCAACAATGCGCCGTCGGGAAATAACATGCAGTAAGCAGTGGACCACATAGAGGCTTTATACTTTGCATGGTCCAAACGATATTGACCGCGATCTTCGTAGGCCCTGGAAAGTTTATTGTATCGCCGGCGTCGTCAAGGACACCATCTCAGCTGAAATGGTCGAAGCGCACAAGATCAATGCACCACATCAGGCGCGATACAACTATTACCCGCCTACGTTGCCGCCGGATTACGCTACTCGGCGGTTTAATTTTGGGAAACTGTTCTACGGCTCATTGGGAATCGATCACGACGACCTAGAGGGTAGGGCGGAACAAATGACCCGAAATTTGTTCGTCGTCTATTCTGCTGCTTGAATCCATGGTGACGCTACGATCCAACTCCATCCACTTTCAGCGAGTTTTTCGATGCCCCGGTTGCGTTAATATTCACAATCAACGGCCAACTTCTACAAGGGTCGTGGATGGACCTTGGGTAAGTCTATTCCAATCCAAAGCATTGTGTATACCTAAGAGTTCAGCAGACATTTCATGCAGAGTATCACTCTCGGCCTCCGAGCGCGGGGTTTAGAATCAGTCACTCAGGTGTGTGCCATTTTATCCAGTTGCCGAGCTCTACGCAAGACCTCAACTGCACAGCTCAGCGTCCCGAAATACGACGCAGTCCTGCGAAAACACCTACCAATCCCGGACACCGACTTGGTCGCTTGCAGTATTTCTCTGGGATATCCGGATCTCGAAAAAATCACGAAGCACTACGTGAGGCCGAACAAAGTGCCGTTGAAGGATATCCTCGAGATCCACGGGATGTAATAATACACATCATTCCGAGTCGGAGCTGTACGATGCTAGGTAATGAGTCCTGTCGACGGCGACGACGGGCAACCGAATGTTTTACAGTAGTAGTGTGTTAAACCTGGGAGTTTTATGTCTCTGCTGGCTGTAGGAGAGTTGACATCACCTGAGACTCCAGCAGCTGTCGTTCATAGCGCTGTCAACGACAAACTCCGGTGCGACTACTTCAGAGTACCCAGGCACATACAAAGTGAGACTGCGGGGAAATGAAGTGTGTCAGAGCAAATACACCCGCAATAACACCCGGTAATCGCTATCTGCCTTGCCTCAACGACTGCAGGAACCTAAAATTGATGAGAGTCGATCAACTCGTTCGCTTTGGCGTCCGAACGTGTTCGATTCTAACAAGACTCTGTGTCGGGATCCCACTGACATTTGAACAAGTTAACGTAGGCCATACTTGAACTTGCAATTCGCCGCACTGGCCGGGTATGAATAAACCGCCGACTCTATGAACAGATCGCCGTCTGGCAGGCAGATGGTTGAAGGATGGTTGGAGTTTCGTTGGGATGAGAATTGTGTTCCAGCTTTACAAGTGAGCAACGTAACTTGCGGTCAAGATCACTGTAGGCCACCGCCTGGTGTTGAACGTTGAACACGAACAAACGGAGTGTTTAAAACGATTTGCGTCAACAGATTAGATCTCCAGGAAGTCGGAATCCTCTTCAACTAGCAAATCTAGGAGCCGGAAAAAGGAAGCGGCAGGGAATCCAACTACGTTGTTGTAGTCCCCGTCCACTTTGCGAATCAAGGCGCCGCCACGGCCCTAAGCAGACGTGATTTAGAAAGCAAATAGTTGGAGTACGGGAAGAATTACCTGGATAGCAAATCCGCCGGCCACCGATAGACCTTCACCACTTTCGACATATGCCTCGATGACCTCTTTGGGATTGTCCGCAAAATACACCAATGTCCGCTCATCTATTGATCTATTGCCGGAGTCAGCGGGGGAAGAAATTCAGATGCTCACTGACCGTATCATGTATCCGGGAGAGGTCAATACCGGGTATACTGTCGTGGAAGTAAGATAAAGGTTTAGAAATGGATGTGGAATGCTGACCAACGACGAGACCAGTCACAACTTCGCAGACGCCACCATTAAGGTCTAAAAGCATGCGGAAATTGTCTTGTTTCGACGTCGGTTTCTCAAGAAGTTCCTGATTGGTTTCTGAGAGCATTGCGTAGGATGTTTGCGAGGTCGATGGCAGAGCATGGCTTAGAACCACAGTGTCCGCTTGAAATCTAAATAAGAAGGCCATATTTGAACGCTAGAATTCATACCTGCAATCACCAAGTCCGGTCCATTCTCAGGATCGGTTTCCTGAAAAATTTGACATCAAAAGATAATTCAGAGCGCGTAGGCTCACCACCAAACGTTCGTATACTTCTATGGCCTTGTGCGTGGCCGTTGCGACCGGATACTCGTGGATGTTCTCGAAGGAACTGACCGGGAGATCCTCCTCAAATGTAGACGGTATTGTCTCCGGCGCAAATCCCTGGAAATACCGGTGTCAGTCCACCTGGCGCCGTCGACGGAACTGAGACCCAGTACAAAGACACTGAGGATATTTTTCCGGCGGGGACTGGCAGAGGCCAAAATGATCCGCTTTCCAGCCAGTTTCTTGATCACAGGAGTTTGCAGGGCATGCGGAAGGACGTGTGAAGGCGACATGAGCGTAGCAGACAAGCGCCGGGTTGCCAAATTTGGGCGAGTTTGGCAGTTGTCACGCGGAAATCACGCTTCTTCTTTGCCTCTCCCGTCCACGGCTTGCACCTCAGACTCGCGTTTACATGAGATTCCGCGCGTCGATTGAGAATGTGAACACCTTTTTTCGTGAGCACCGTTTCTTGCTTCACTTCCAGAAATTTATCCGCCTCAGGTATCATCCAGGCCATCGAGAAGTTGCAGAAGAAATGTATCATCAAGTTCAGCGAGGATGTGATGTGCATCATATGCAACAGCGAGGCCAATGAGGGTGGGATTCAAGTCTGGTCGTGAGTTTCGTGTTTCTGCTCGTCTCGCCTGCTGAGGCGTTCGCGTCAAGTCAGATCAAAGTGGACTCGCTGTTCACGTCCTACCGCATCCAGTCCAATGCTTCCAATGTAATAACAATGGCTCTGTCTTCCGAGGCCCTCCTTGCCACACTGAAATCCGCGTCGACCTCTTCCACATCTGCGTCCGCCACTTCCTCCTATGAGACGGAAGAAATTGTCATGAAGCTCGCGAAGAAGAACGACCAGGCCGTCCTCAGCTTTGAGATCAGCGGGATGACCCGCCAGGGACGCAAGGTGCGCGTGGCGCACGACGTCAAGATCGAGGTCATGAAACCCGCAGACGTGGCCAACCTGAAAGAGCCCATGTGCCCCGAACCAGATGTGTGTTATCCTCCTCTGTATGGTGAAACTATTCACATCGTTGCAGGTTCACATCATCCTGCCCCCTCTCCAAAAGCTGCGTCCCATTGTGGAACGTCTTCGGCCTATGTCCGATTTCCTTGCTGTGCGCGCGAATAATAGTGGCCGTCTGCAGCTCTCCATCCGGACCGACAGCGTCAACGTGGACACGGAATGGAAGAACTGCAAAAATACGAACAAGGGCAAGCGCGATTCTTCATTTTTGCTTTTCCCCATTCACCATCCTTCTAGCGCCAACAGGCTCCCAAGACCAAGACCAAGAAGAAGATCCACGCGACCCCGACGAGCTCTTTTCCGTCCTCGTGTCCACTAAAAGCTTTTTCAAATTCTTAAACAGCCATGTCGTCTCTACTACGACCATTGCCTGTGAGATTCGTCCGCTGGTCGTAGCGCGTCTCTGACTCTTCTAGGCATTTGTCAAAACCACTGCATGATTTTATATGTCTATGTCGGTGACGTGACGGATGCTGGCGGCGTCCTGACGTTTTACATCCCGGGCCAACTGATTGACGAGTGAGGTCGGACTCATATACCCGCGATTCTTGAACGATACCCTCAATATATACTTCTTGCACCTCTGGCCCACCCCTGCCGCTGGCGGGACGCCCGGGTCCCTCTCTGAGCCATTCCAAAGGCACGCCTAGATCTCAAATCGAATAACCGCACGTTCAGGGTATTGATTTTCGTAGGTAGAAGGTCTCAATGAAGACCATCTTCTATCTTCGACATATTTCTATCGGGGCGGACGGCCTCAACGACCTGCGAGCACATTCCTTCCGATCTTGTTACCAAGCGTGGGCACGAATCCGTCCGTGCCTTCTCAGGCAGGCGGGCTCGGTGATTTTTGAATCGTCTAAATTTTACGTTATATTGAAACCGGCGAGGCCCCGACGATTCTCCGATTCTCTTCTGTTCGACGTGCGCACTCGATCGTAAATTGTACCTCTCCCGCTCAATGTACATGTAAGTGGTAACACCAAGCATGTTATGAACTGATATTTAGCTTCAAACTATGACCAACTCGATCGGTCTCTTGTTCGCATATCCCAGGGATGTAAAGGAAGGACTGTCGGCCTGGAATATGTTATGTAAATTGATTCATTGGTACCTTCGGAAAACTGACGGTGGAGGCAGTGATCCTGTCGATGTACGCTACACATTTGATAGTACGTGACTTTCATTCATTTCTCAGTCCTGAGAATGAAGCTCGCCATTGATTCATTGGTACCTTCGGAAAACTGACGGTGGAGGCAGTGATCCTGTCGATGTACGCTACACATTTGATAGTACGCGACTTTCATTCATTTCTCAGTCCTGAGAATGAAGCTCGCCATCGTCCATCCATACATTTCATTCAAGTTACTCCGCAGGTAGTTCAGGTTGATTTCTTTCCCCGCGTGGGGCCTACGGCTCATGGTCAGTCTCCAGTTTCGCGCAGTATTTTTGGCATGGCGCACATGTGGAATGTGAACGTCTTCAAACCTGCGGAGCAATTCAACCGAGGTTAAACATGGTCTCATCGCTTCCAGTGACGGAACGGCGGCGTACCTGAACCAAGAGGGGGCCGGAACCGCCAGCGACATCCATTCCCCCCTACGCACGAAAATCCGATCTCCTTGCAGGTCAGGACCTGTGGGGTTGTTGGTCAGATATGTATGCGTGGGATAAGGCAGAGACATACACGTTTGAGGTCCGAAGGCACGATACGGCCCTTCTTCTGCGGTACGAATATGCGCTCGAAGATACCATAGATGTCCTTGGGGACCGCACGAGGGGTCAGGTTTACGATTACATGGACAGCAGCATCCGCGGCGGCGGGCGAGATGACGAGCTTGCTGATGCCCCGGGTTTTTATCTTGGGCCCGAGCCGCACAGGAGGAAGCACCACGAGTGGGAGCACAGGAGGCTTCTCGGAATACGGGGCGAGCTTCACCGTGGGGAGAACGATAGGCGATGAGCAGATCGCTTTGCGCTCCTTGTAAATATGGGTGTATGGTTAGAATGCAGATGCATTCAGGTGTGGGAAGAAACCATACCACTTGATCCTTCGAATCAGGGCTGAAATTTCTAAGGATGTGGGCCAGGAGAGGGACGAGCAAGTCGTCTGCCACTCGGGAGGTTTCGGAGTATCCCAGGTAACACAACTTGCAGGGATACTCGTCCCAGTCATCATTGAGGATGGTATAGACCAGATCTTCGATTAGATTCTTTAAAACTGCTTTGTGAATGTCGGTTTGGGCGTCTGTGATTAAGAGGGCGTCGTCGAGATACCGGCGAGCAGGTAGACTTGGCGCAGGCTCTAAATCAAGCACTTCAATCTCCTTGAAATGTTTACGCTTCATGACGGTGGGGAACAAGGAGTACTATGGCAATTTCAATTCCTTCGTTGCCAGGGGTTTGTTGGCCTCTGTTTCTCATGCGTTTGATGGCCAAGCATGTACAAGCACATAAACGCCTTCGTCCATTTTGGGAAATTTTGAAATAGCGATGGGCCGGCGGATTTGTCGCTGAAAGAGCACATAATTTCTATAGTACGTGAGATGTTTCAAAAAAAAACCTAGAGAAAACCAAGAGAAATTGAACCTTGGAGATGTGAGCGGGTCATTGCCAGAAATGGAGAACCTGCTTCTGAGCAAGAAATACATAATAGATGGCTTCATGTTATCAATGAGCGCATTGAGATCGACAGACATCTCACTAACAAACTAAAGTTTGGTAAGCAATATTATATTGCGCCCTCCCTTGTCCTCGAAACTTGGAAGGGAGTCCTTAAAGATGAAAAGGAACTGCCAGAAGACTGGCTTAGAGGACCTGAGGTTTTAGTGGGTATCGCTCCTAAGAGGTCGTTAAGACCGCCCTCCCCTCCTGTTGGACGTAGGGGTCGGAATAGATAAAGGCGCGGAGTCCCACACAGGGTTTTGTCTATACCTGTGCATAAAGCATTTCCTCAGGGGTGGTAAACACCCATTCTCCTGGAGGTCTTTTGTCCTCCACTCCTTACGCGACCATGGAGGTTAACTTTGTTAATTGTCTGTGTTCGATATCGTACCACCAAAAAAAGAAAAGAAAAAAAAAAAAAAAAAGAACCTTGGAGCTGGTATTTTTCCTAGGTTCGGAACAAGCCGCCTTCTCATCACATGATATGCACGTGCTTCGCAGGGCAATCCGCCGGCTTGCCGGCGCGGAGACAGGCTTGCTCCGAACCTATATTTTTCCTATGTATTCAACAGTCACGTGTCGCACAAAGACCAGCGTTAACCGTTTAACCTCCCAATTCATTGTCTTTCTTCTGCCTACATACTTGTTATAGCAAGTTTGCACGTAGATTCTGCTAGTCTCTACATACGTCTCAGAGCATGCTTGCAGTTGCTGCAGCTGCTCTTTTTCTTTTTCACCCTCCCACCATCCCTTCTCCGTAATTTTCCTACACATACATAGTACTCTTGTAGCGTCCCATTTCTGATGCCATCCGACGTTGTGCAGTCCCTTCTGCTGCTTCACCAGACGACGCCATGGCCAGGCATACACTGGATTTCAAACCGAGCCTATTCATTATTCGTACTCAATTCAACATACTTCCGCGGAAACACGCTTAACAATTATTAATACAATCGTCAGAGATTCCTACAAAATTATGCAAATAAAAATTAATTCAGACGTGCGTCCCATCCAATCCCCTGCAAACCGCCCTGAAACCACTGCGAAATCATTCCAGTTACTCAGGGGCAGAAGGTGACCGTGTACGCGGCGTTCTTGGTGGAGGGGCACGTCCAGAGCGCTGACCCGCTGGCCTCGTCGTATGCGTAGGCGTACGCGTCGGGGCAGTTGCTCTCTAGAAGCAGCAGAGATATCGTTTAGAGGGGGAACACTCTGTGACTGAAGGAAAGACGCACTGAAGTACTGGTAGTCCGTGACACCGGAGGTCGGGCATGTCGCTGCGGTGTCGTGGGAGCCGGTGCAGCAGTTCGGCGAGTTGGCTGCATTTAAATGAGGAATGGGAGAAAAAGAGGGGATGATAACGCGTACCAGTATTGCCGTTCAGCCCATCCACGGTGCAGGCGCTCTTGCAGCCGACGGCGAAACCCGAAGAGTCGAACGGTCCTTTCAGCAATGAAGGGCCTAGAAAAGTATAAGTGTTCAGTAAGTCTCATTTAAAGAGCTGAGTAGAAACGTACAGTTGGGGCCGAGATCGACTGGGCAGGAGGGGACGGGGCATCCGACGTTGTTGTCGATGCGGAGGCTGGAACGATTCATAATAAGCGCAAGAAGGAATTATAGACCTAGGTCCCGTAGGAAAATATATACTTACGGCAGGTTGTATCCGTCGACGAGAGAGACATCGTAGAAGTCGCTAATACCGTTACCGTCCATGTTGAATTCCGCCAAGGTGGCGGGTGGGACACCCTATTTTGGAGAGCCATCAGCGCCAGTCTAAGTATATTCGAAATCCACCTCGGACTCACAGTACCGCCGACAAGGGCACACACCTGATTCATACTGTTGAGCAAGGAAGAAAGAAAGAGAGAAAGCATGGGGGAGTAGACGTACAAGTCCGCCGTTGCAGCCACCGTCAGCGCACGAGTTGGGGCCGGGGTTAGACGAAAAGTCGCAGTTGCGGCGGCCCCAGATACGACCGTCCTGCGGATAATTTAGCTGCGTGTCAAAGATGATAGGATATTGCGGAGACCGACCCAGTCCGCCGCGACCTGGAATGTGACTTTACTGAAAGAGGGTGCCTCCCATCTGAGGTGGGGTGTTAGTGAATGGTCGCTAGGTTGGTTGCTGGACGCACCCTGTCGGCTGCGAGGGTTGCCCACCACTGCTGGTGAAATACTATGGGTGTATTCAATTCGTAACATGCCCTGTGTCGCATATTTGTGGAAACCATACCGCTGGCCTACACGAAGAATAAATGAGCACGGAGCGAAACGAAAATTCAGCAGAGGCGCGTACCAGATCGTGAAAGGACAGGCGTTATAGACCTAATCCCACGGTTCGTGAGCTGCAACACGAGAAGTTAAGGAGAAACACTGACTGTAATCGAGCGCTGGGCCGCAACGGCGGAAACCATGGCGAGAGATGCTGCTGCAATGGAGGACTTCATGATTAAGTTCAAGAGAATGAGAGGTCGAGTTCAAGTTAAGGATAGAAGCGGAAGAATAGAAGAGGGGTCGTAATGTCTCGAGTATGGATTCATACCCGCCTTTTATGGTATGTACGTCGGAAGATGATCGGTCGCAGATCAGAATAGGCGAGGATCGCCATGGGACCGAATATACTTGGCAATGACTGCTTCGCGTTTGGCCACCGCGTGCTCCAACAGAACATGCGCGAGATTGCGTAAACGGGTTGGACACCCGAGCGGACGTCGATTTGTATTGAAGAATGGCTTATGTTGAACTTGAACTTGAGTAGTTCAACACACGAACACCTCGAAATATATATTCCCACGGTTCAAGTATAATCTGTATCCTGAGAAAAGAAGGAAAGAAAATCCTCGACATCCATTTTGCCCGGTCATCTCTCTCTCCCTGCCAAGGGCTGTTTCATTTCCTATTCATATAGATTTGGCATCATCTGGACCATCTGGACCCAATCGTTGCTAGGCGGGGATCATACATATGGCCACGGCTTCGAAAGTTCTTAAAATAACCGAGGAGAGAAATGCTGCCTATCAGTGTCACCTACCTAAGCCTACCTACCTACGATACCACGAGATACTCCCGCTCGTTCGACCTTTGCCTGAACTCTGAGGCATATTGTAACGTACGTACGTCCGGATTATGGCAACACCCTCCGAGGCCATCCTTGTCTGGAACGACGACCGTTGACTCGGAGTTCCGGTCACTCTTTCTTCTGGAGCCCGAAAGCAACCGAACATTCGCCGAAAAGTCCGTCTCCCAGTTACACGTTAAATTTGGACGAGGTTATATTTGGGCTTAGATCCAGCCGTTCGAATCCTCACCATGTAATGCTGAGCTGAGCGGTATGAAGCTGAAACGCCGCGATATCGATGGGCCCCGTACGCCCGCGTGTCCCATCCATGACCCATCGACCGCAGTCGGAACCTGGCACAAGGGGCCGTGGGTTGGTTACCGGCGACCGAATCACTGGGAGCGAAAGTCAAGGTCAAAGAAAATCAAAATACGGTATGTGAGGCGCGCAGGCACTGGCACAGACATTCGAATCCTCTTCCGGGGCTGTAGAAGGGGTAATAACAATATGTACCCTTTCCGGTCGGTAAATATTTTGAGGTTGAAATCAAATCGGAATTGCGATTCAGGGAGTCTGACTCGAAACCACCTGCGGATATCCGGATACAAAGCAACTTGGAATGAAATGTAGGAGCACGGCGGTGAGGACAAATTGAAAGAGGCCTCACCGGTCAAGACTCCCCGTGGCTACTTCGCAAAGCAGGGCCAAATTTAAAGGGAGCTGAGCTTACTTTAGACTCGATAACTTGCCTGATTCAGTTTCTAAAAGCCATAATTTAGGAGATCGCATTTGTTGCATGCAATACATGCGTCGTGTGGTGCCCAGTTGAAGTTGCATTAATGCAATTTATTGCACAAGTTGGCCCACCGACGTCGACCGTGATGCATACACCACACTTGCATACTCCTCTGGGAAATCCTTTGGGAATCCAGAGACGCTGGTGTAACTTAAATACTGTACACTGGCGACTTGAAAATCCTGATACGTTCGAAATTATTCGGACCGTGCGCCGTGCATGAAATGCCTACCTAGCCATCTGCTGATGCTCGCCGAACGCCAAGAGTTACACATAGCCCAAATCTCATCCAGACACGATAAGGGCACAAGTCTTCATGATACCTGGACAGATAAAATCCGGTGAGACGACGTATGTTTTGATGGATCCTGCTCGGAGACGACCGTCACGATGTGATCCATCCGCATCCCGGCGTGAATACTCGGAAGTGAACGCAAGTAAGTGCTCCGAGATTTCTTGTCTGTTGTCCCGGGATCCGTAACGACGTGTTGGTAAAGTTCAAGCAGTGAGCGCTTGAGCGCTAAGCGGTTTGCCGGATTTGGTCATGTTGATTTGGGCGCCTATCTGAGCGCTTGTTTCCTTGCTTTCGTCCAAATGTCAGATCTCTTCCGCTCTGCTATGAGAGTCCGTCTCGTGAAGCTGTCGCTGGAGCTCCCTCCACACATGGGCCACGACGATGATGACGGCCAAACCTTGGAATTGGAAATGGAAAATGAAACAGAATCCAGCGATGCGTTAGGCCGCGCGTCCTCAGCGGCCTCCAGCAATGTGCGCCTATGATCAGGATCTGGATGAAACTCGTATTGATTGTCACTTGGGAAGAACGGCCCTTCCTCACCCCGCGTCCCAAGGCCTCGCGCCGCCCGAATCCCGACTTTGCGCCGATTTCTGCGGCAGGGTATCTTGCGGACGCGCTGCAGGTCGCGGTACCGAGCCGGGCGCGTGTATTGGGTGGCGCCGCGGTGGACGGGGAGCGAGCGGTATCGGGTTTGGATATCGACACTGTGGATCAGCGGCCAAGGAAGCGTATGCGTACACAGTGCTCGTCGTCGCCATCACCTTCTCCCGCCACAGGCGACGTCGACGACGCATTTTACACCACCGACATCGGCTACGGCTTCCGTACCACCGTCAGCACAAACCTTGCCCCTCTTCACTCTCCCTCCAGAGCTCATCATCTCGTCGCTCTCCGCCTCGCTACCCTCCCCAAAACCTCGGACCCCCGACGCGCTCCTCCCGCTCCTGCACACGTGTCCGGGGGTGTGTGAAAGGTTGACGTGGCGCTCAAGTCTCGGCGCCGGTGTGGGTACGGGAGGTGGGAGTGCCAGTGATAGCGGAGGAAATGGGAAGAAACGAGGAGGAGGGAACCCGAGTCTCTGGGCGCGGATCGAGCGGGCGAAGCTCGCCTTGCCGTCTGGTTCGTCGCCTTCTTCCGCCCGCGATCTATTCGAAGACCATCTCGCCTTTGACTTGGGCGGCGATGACTTTAGGGAGCACGGCCACGCCCCTCTGCACACCCTCCACGCGCACCTCACCACCCCCCGCGTCCTGCGCACGGCGAATCCGTACCACCCGAGGAACGGGAGCACGGTGATGGTTTGCCATCACAGCGCGGGATAGCTTTGCGTACCTCGCGAAGGAGATATAAGGGTTAGGGAGGGGCGAGTACGGCTTGTTGGCAACGGACGCGCAGGCATGGTGGGTCCTCTCTCTCCCCTGACTTTCAGGTTTATATTCGTCGAAACGAAACTAATGGATGGACGGTGGGCAGGCAAGACGCGCTCCACCGCGAGCGCTGGTAAAAGAAGACTAGGACCTCACCGTCGGCGTGCTCGTAGACTTTGTCGCGACCCGCATGCGCGGCGACTCTTTCCTCCGTGTACTCGGTCTTTTCAGTCTGCCTTTCCCTGTGTTCGACCCTCTGTACATAACGTCGGCAGGGGCCCGAGGCAGCGGTCTTCCTCTCCGCGTCCGTCCCTGTGCCACGGGCGGAGCACCGAACGCGGGGATGGTGTCTGGAGGGGGTTATAGTTGCGCCGTCGTGCGATGTCCCTGGGAAGGCGAGGGAGGCGGATGGTGCTGCAGCTCGGGGGGTGCATGCGGATCCCATACCCGCCATCTCCATGCCCCAATACTTCAGTCTTCTTCCACTTCCCTGAATTGCGACGCCCGGCGTGCGCGTACTCCCCCGTGTGCTCCAGCCCCGCGCCCTTCGCCGGTTTGCAAGGACAAAGCATCATTATGCATTCGCTCTCCTGTGTACCTGTGGAATACGATCATTCGTCCAAAGCCAAATCCGCCCAGCGTCCCGCGTGTCGTGTTTCCCCGACTCCGATTCCATTCAGATTCCGATCCCCATCTCCCTATACTTCCTCGACCTCGCCTAATAACGACTATCGCCGGCAGGCCGTACGCGCAGCGGTACTTTCCCCGCCTCTCTGTGTCGCGGGTCCTCGACCGTCTGGCTGCTTCGCGTCGTGAGGTGCCGACGCAGCGGTCCCGCTCCCTTCCCCTTCCAGGGTGCCAAATGGACGACGCACCTTGAAGGCTTCCTCCTGAACGACTTCACATCTTTCGCCCTGCGCGGCACGCGTGGATGATGTTTAGAAGGGATTATTAAATATAGGTGGGCGCCTATGGAGGGGCCGGTACTACAACTCGGGTGTTCTCCCGCGTACTTCGACTCGCCCTTCGCCGTTATATCCTCCTTTCCTGTGTAGCGGTGGAATGACGGGGCGGGGCGTTGCCTTTTCGGGGGGAATACATTCCGGCTCAGGCCTTGCGGCGCACGGTACACGCAGATTGATGATACGGTGGCGCGTGCGGGCGCGCAGGCGTGTGGACGCAGGATACGCGGCGGATGTCTCTTCCTCACGTGTATCAACTCCGTCGGTGCGCGCCCTGTATGCCAGTCGTCCGGGAGGGCGAGGCGCAGGGCTGACCCGTGCGTGCGGAGAGCATATCTTCGTTTGGGATTTATTCACAACACACGTTCTTCCGCGACGCCACTACCACATGCGCCACGTATCGCCGGCTTCGAATGCGAGATCGTTATCCCGTACTTCCCCGTAGGCGCCGGAAATCGAAGGTTCCGAATATATCAGCGACTGCTTGTGAAGGGGTGCTTGACGTGGTTTGGTGTATCGTGCTGTACATTATGATCTTTTCTAGTATTCCGAGTCGTCTCGGCTTCCTAATGACAATTTTAGTGACATTCACTCTCGTGCCAAATCTACGGCATGTTCGCAGTGCTGATAGAGAGGCTTCCACAGCTTTGCCAGTACAACATCATTGATGATGAGGGCTAATTCCCATGTCTACTGTGTCGTGGCACGAAACACTGCTCTTTCCTGACCTCCACTGTGGTGCGACTCAGTGCAACGCATCGTCTAGGAATCCCTCTTATTAGGAAACCCTCTGGTCTGGCGACATGTCGACGGACACGGCGCCCAAGGCGAAGGACGCATTGAATGTGGAGACCGCACTGCACATTGAAAGGTCTGCATTGGATGAGAAAGAGACCGACAAGATGAAACGTCGAGTGGAACGACCTCCGACAAAATGTGGTTGCGCTTGCGAAACAAACTGCAACTGCAAATGCACCTGTACGCACCGAGACCACTGTGTGTGCAGAAGTCCTTGCGACGGACAATGTGGGACTCGGGTTTCACGCAACCTCGTCGTCTCAATTGATGGCACATCCAACCAGTTTGGGTTATATGTGAGTATCAATACTTGGCGATGGGAAGGACCTCACCACCGACAGAACACCAATGTCGTTGAACTTCACAGTCGGGTCCTTACCGATTCGGCGGATCAAAACAAATATTACAACTGCGGCATCGGAACTTATGTGCCATATCAGAACAAGACATCCTGGAAATATTTGCAGCAAAAGGTTGAGAGCGGACTTGATCTGGCTTTCGCGTTGTCAGTCCCATCAGTCCAGTTATTTTTCTTAGGGATTTAAGAGACCCAGAAATTTCAAGGATATCATCCTCAAGGCATATCGGTGGCTATCCCGGGCATATAAGCCAGGGGACAAGATATACTTTTTCGGTTGGCCTCAGTAATCCTTGTGCTTAACAATTCGCTAATTGAAACATAGGGTTCTCGCGAGGCGCTTATCAAGTCCGAACACTGGCGGGAATGATTGAAACAGTACGGACATCTTGTCTGGTGTGAGTTCCTGCTCATTCAATTCCTTGACAGGTTGGGCTCATTGACGAGGGTAATGAAGAGCTTATCCCTTTGTTCGTGCTAAAACCAACCTGTTGTGGTTGTGACTAACACTGAAGTAGTGCATATGAAATCTATTTGGAACGCCATAAAGGAGTAGGTAAGTATAAGATCTTCCCTAGTTTTGGCTGCCTTATCATGACGGCCTGCCAGTGACCCAGGAGACCACTTCCACTGACATCGTCTGCGCAACACATTTGTACTTTTCGTCATGCATTAGCACTGGATGAGCGCCGCGTAAAATTCCTCCCAGAATATGTTGATGGCGGAAGTTCAACAACCAGTATAACTGGCACTCTGATAGATGTCAAAGAAGTCTGGTTTGCTGGCACTCATTCTGACATGTATATGATTCATCCTCATAGAAGCTTACTTCTGATTCTGTGCTTTATTCAGAGGCGGAGGAGCCAAAAAGAATCTCCAGCTGAATCTATCATCTGTACCTCTTCTATGGATGGAAAATGAGGCTACCATGGCAGGACTTCGCTTGCAGCCTCGAGAAGAAGGGGGCACATGGAACCTAGATGATTTGCAAAAGGACGATGCACATGAATCTCTTACAACTGGCTGGAAGGCCTTGGAGTACCTTCCTTTGGCACATTTGTCATTCAAGACAGCCAAAGAAGTCACAACGTGAGGATCACTTTCAATACATACTTGAGACTTATAATATATGTTAGCACCCCACACCTTGGGGCTGGTCGGATCATTGTCCCTGGACAGCGCATCCACATATCAGTGGCATTTAAAAGCAAGGATTATGTCCCTTATGCAAAATTCCTTCAAGATGCTGGGATTCAATGGGACTCATTTGTCGGCAAAGACTTGGAAACAGGCTTAGACTGGGCACTGCCTCTGGAAAATGAAATTGAGATGGACCTGTTTGGCCCCTCCTTCACTATTGAAGCAATCCAGAAGCTCAAAGATATCTGGGCCAAAGGAAGCAGCAGCACAGACAATCAATTGGCGCCTGAGACCTTGGAGAGTCAATCATACTGGATCAACCGTCTAGCATTCATGGCCCATTCCCGACAACTAGCAGTAAATTATCTGTCAAAATTCCAGCAGGGGTTGCCAGACAACGACTTGATAGAAGTCCGTGCTGTGATCGATGTTTTCCAGAAACTGCAGGAACATCAGCCTGGCACCTTTGATGCGGATCTTGCTGCCCTGCTGGAACAGGAAGCCCATGTATTATGTGACCTCAAAAAGAAGGATGAGGCTCTGCACATGTACCAGAAAGCAGAAATCATATGGCGAAAGATAGCTACCAGTGACAAGGCACTTATGAGAGACAGTGGAAACTTGGCAAGCTGTCTTGAAAGTAGTTCCTTCTGCTCCCACAGCCTCAAGATGTTCAATGAAGCTTTGGTTTCAATTGAGGAAGCTGTGAAACTGAGACAATCAATAATACATCAAGGAGATAAAGAATCAACTCAGAATTCTTCTGCACTTGGATATTCACTGAACAGCCTCAGTATTTGTCTGAGCACCTTGAAGCACCACGATGCTGCACTCCGGGTTGATCAAGAGGCTGTGGATATTCGTCGCAAACTTGTGGAGACAGATCCCACTGCCAGAAAAGACCTGGCCAGTTCCCTGTATAACCTTGGTGTAGAACTCAGAAATCTGGGTCGCCATGAACAAGCATTGCACCCAGATGAAGAGGCTGTGGATATTTGTCGCAAACTTGTGGAGACAGATCCTGCTGCCAGAAAGGATCTGGCCCAGTCACTCCATGCCTTGGGTGTAAATCTTAGTGTTCTGGGCCGCTACGAAGATGCGCTGCACACAAAAGAAGAGGCTGTGGAGCTTCGTCGCAAACTTGTGGAGACAGATCCCACTGCCAGAAAAGACCTGGCAAGTTCCCTGCATAACCTTAGTGTAGATCTCAGCAACCTAGGTCGTCACGAACAAGCATTGCACACAGATGAAGAGGCTGTGGAGCTTCGTCGCAAACTTGCAGAGACAGATCCCACTGCCAGAAAAGACTTGGTCAGTTCCCTGCATAACCTGGGGGTAGATCTCAGAAATCTGGACCGCCATGAACAAGCATTACACACAGATGAAGAGGCTGTGGATATTTGTCGCAAACTTGTGGAGACAGATCCTGCTGCCAGAAAGGATCTGGCCCAGTCACTCCATGCCTTGGGTGTAAATCTTAGTGTTCTGGGCCGCTACGAAGATGCGCTGCACACAAAAGAAGAGGCTGTGGAGCTTCGTCGCAAACTTGTGGAGACAGATCCCACTGCCAGAAAAGACCTGGCAAGTTCCCTGCATAACCTTGGTGTAGATCTCAGCAACCTAGGTCGTCACGAACAAGCATTGCACACAGATGAAGAGGCTGTGGAGCTTCGTCGTAAACTTGTGGAGACAGATCCCACTGCCGGAAAAGACCTGGCCAGTTCCCTGTATAACCTTGGTGTAGAACTCAGAAATCTGGGTCGCCATGAACAAGCATTGCACCCAGATGAAGAGGCTGTGGATATTTGTCGCAAACTTGTGGAGACAGATCCTGCTGCCAGAAAGGATCTGGCCCAGTCACTCCATGCCTTGGGTGTAAATCTTAGTGTTCTGGGCCGCTACGAAGATGCGCTGCACACAAAAGAAGAGGCTGTGGAGCTTCGTCGCAAACTTGTGGAGACAGATCCCACTGCCAGAAAAGACCTGGCAAGTTCCCTGCATAACCTTGGTGTAGATCTCAGCAACCTAGGTCGTCACGAACAAGCATTGCACACAGATGAAGAGGCTGTGGAGCTTCATCGCAAACTTGCGGAGACAGATCCCACTGCCAGAAAAGACCTGGCAAGTTCCCTGCATAACCTTGGTGGAGATCTCAGCAACCTAGGTCGTCACGAACAAGCATTGCACACAGATGAAGAGGCTGTGGAGCTTCGTCGCAAACTTGTGGAGACAGATCCCACTGCCAGAACAGACCTGGCCAGTTCCTTGCGTTCCATGAGCATAGATCTCAGCACTCTGGGTCGCCATGAACAAGCATTGCACACAGATGAAGAGGCTGTGGAGCTTTGTCGCAAACTTGTGGAGACAGATCCCACTGCCAGAACAGACCTGGCCAGTTCCTTGCGTTCCATGAGCATAGATCTCAGCACTCTGGGCTGCCATGAAGATGCATTGAACACAAGTTCAGAGGTTGTGGACCTTTGCCGCAAACTTGCAGAGGCAGATCCCACTGCCAGAACAGACCTGGCCAGTTCCTTGCGTTCCATGGGCATAGATCTCAGAAATCTGGGCCGCCATGAAGATGCATTGAACACAAGTTCAGAGGTTGTGGACCTTCGCCGCAAACTTGCAGAGGCAGATCCCACTGCCAGAACAGACCTGGCCAGTTCCTTGCGTTCCATGGGCATAGATCTCAGCACTCTGGCCCGCTACAAAGATGCATTGCATGCAGATGAAGAGGCCATAGAGATTTATCGCAAACTTGCAGAGACAGATCCCACCACCAGAGAAAACCTGGCCAGTTCCCTGTATAATCTGGGTGTATATCTTAGAACTCTGGGCCGCTACGAAGATGCATTGCACGCAGATGAAGAAGCTGTAGAGATTCGTCGAGAACTTGCAGAGACAGATGCCACATTTGTGCAGTCCCTCGGAAATTCACTCGAAAATCTAGCTTTGAGTCTGGGTGCTGTCGGACGCTACGAAGAAGCAGTAGTCACCGGGGAGGAGGCTGCCAATATTTATTCGAAGCTTCCGAGTCCTACAGTGCAGTCGGAATTGAGCCTCGCCAACACATTGGAGCATTTGGCCATGTATCTCCGTGCGCAAGACCGGGGTGAAGATGCGTTGCGCAGCCATGAAAGAGGAGCCGCGATCCATCACAGACTGGGCGAGACGGATCCTGAGTTGACTGCGGAATCCTTTCATGACCTGGCCACAGATTTTCGTACTACTGGCTGCCCCCAAGATGCGTTACACGCCGAGGAAGAGGCTGTCAAGCTTTATCGCAGGATTGCGCAGACGACGTCAAAGCCAGCTCTCTTTAGGGATCATATCAAATCTCTGGAGTCCCTCGCAGGGGATCTGCGTACCCTCGGGCGAGAAGACGATGCCGTGTCCGTCGATGCTGAGGTGGCTACCCTTAAGAGCAAATTGGAAGAGGGCCCGGGCCCAGTTTCGGCTGCAGTCGAGTCATCGGGGTAAGCCTTGAGGTTTTCAACTAGCTGGAAATAGTCTGACAATGGATTCATAGGTTGTCACTAATTCAAGAAATCACAGGGGAAGTAGAAGCAAATGACGGCAGTTTGGAGGAGGGGCCGGGCCCAATTGCCGGTGCAGTCGAGTCATCGGGGTAAGCCTTGAGGTTTCAACTAGCTGTAAATAGTCTGACAATGGATTCTTAGGTTGTCACCCATTCAAGAAATCACAGGGGAAGTAGAAGGAAACGACGGCAGTTTGGAGGAGGGGCCGGGCTCAATTGCCAGTGCAGTCGAGTCGTCGAGGTAAGCCTTGAGCTTTCAGCGAGTTGAAAAGAATCTGACAACGGATTCATAGGTTGTTGCCGATTCAAGAAAATACAGGGGAAGTTGAAGCAAACGACAGTGCGTCCGAATCAAAGGTTGACCCTGGAAAGGACGGAGATGCTCCAGGGATGCCGTCCGAGAGTTGAGTCTCAAGAAAAAGTGTGGTTCGCGTCAATATCAGAGATAGGACGGTAAACTAATGGCCCACAGTATGTCGCCGGTAACGACGCCAGCAAGGATGAGGAACTTGGAGTGGAAACAGGATATCGAAAGGATTTTTTTTGTTGAATAGCGATTTCAAATGTATTTCCCAATTGTTAACCGTCCCCATTGTTGAAAGACCTAGAGTCGATGGAATCAGGGTAGGACAAGCAGATTATCCCGAATGTAAGCTCACAAAGTCGTTCACATCACGGAGGGGAGCACGCGACAAGAAAAGTCACCATTTGGCTAATCCTGGAGGAGGACTAGGAGGAGGTATATTACACTATACAGACGTCGACGCGGTCGCACAATTGGAACGGATGTGATGTTACCGTGGCTGCGGCCGGGAAAGAATCGCCCAGGCCTGGCCATGCCAATGTATTTCGGAGACCGCCCTGAACCGAGTCTTCTCTCCACAAGGCATGTATGTAGAGGGTGCTGAAAGAAAAGTTGAAGGATCTGCCGGATTTGGTTTGATTTGCCACAGATTTGGTCGTTATTTGAGCGCCTATCTAGGCGCTTGTTTCCTTGCTTCCGACTCCTCTCCCAACCTTCTCCTGCAACCTGAACTGATTCTCCAAATGTCTGATCTCTTCCGCTCCGCCATGAGTGCCCGTCTCGCGAAACTGCCGCTTGAGCTCCCCCCACACCCTGGCCACGACGACGACGACGGCGACGACACCTTTGGATTCGAAAACGAGATGGAGGAGGAAATGGAAAATGAAACGGAATCCAGCGATTCGCTAGGCGTCCTCCCCGGCGGCGGCCTCGGGCCTCCCGCAATGTGCGCCTCTGATCAAGATCTGGATGAAAAATCGTATTGATAATTCACTTGGGAAGAAAGGCCCTTCCTCACCCCGCGTCCCAAGGCCTCGCGCCCCCCGAACCCCGACTTTGCGCCGATTTCTGCGGCGGGGTACTTTACGGACGCGCTGCAGGTCGTGGTGCCGAGCCGGGCGCTGGATGTGCGCGTGTATTATACGGCGCCGCGGTGGGCGGACGGGGGCGGGGCGAGGAACGGGAGCACGGTGATGGTGTGCCACCATGGCGCGGGGTACTCCGGGCTTAGCTTTGCGTGCCTCGCAAAGGAGATACAAGGGCTGGGGAGAGGCGAGTGCGGCGTGTTGGCGGCGGATGCGCGGAGGCATGGTGGGTCCCTGACTCCCTTTACTCTCAAATATATATTCAGTATCCATCGAAACGAAACTAATGGCGGGTAGGCAAGACGCGTTCCACTGCAAGCGCGGCTAAAGAAGACGAGGACCTCTCCATTGGCGTGCTCGTAGACGACTTTGTTGCGACTCTGCGCGCGGTATTCCCCGATCCTGCCGTGGCGCCGACATTACTGGTACGTCTCCTTGTCCTTCATCTCCATCCCTGTTGAGAGGATGAGAGAACTACGCTGATGCCAATCCCGCAGCTCGTAGGCCACAGTATGGGCGGTGCCGTTGTCGCGCGCGCGTGCCCCCTCCTCCTCGAGGCCAAGTTCCGCGTCTCGGGCATCGCTGTGCTCGATGTCGTCGAGGGTGCGTGTACCTTTCCTCTTTATCTCTCCCTCCTCCGCTTCATCGTATACAAGTATCTTTACTCTCATTTATTTATTCTACACAAACAACTCCCCTTCTTCTATACACTACACAACGATGCTGACACACCCCGTATGGCAGGCTCCGCCCTCGACGCCCTCCCGCATATGCACAGCCTCCTCAACGCGCGCCCCGACGGGTTCGACTCGGTCGAGGCCGGGATCCAGTGGCAGTGAGTCGTTTCTTCTCGTTGGCCGTATTTTCGTTTTCTCGTTTTCGATTCGCTTCTTTCCTTCCTGCTGTCTCCCCACTTTTGTTCTCCCATCCTTTCCCTCGTCTTCATCCCGACTCCGACTCAGAATTCCTTCCTCCCACATCCCTCCGCTCCCCCCTCGCGTAACGTATTCCTTCCTCCTCCTTAAGAAATTACGGACTTGCCGTCCTTCCTCCCTCCGAGTCCTCCCTCCTCCCACCCCATCCTTCCTCTCTTCGTTCCCCCTGCCCTCATCCCAATCCCCATCCTCTTCTCGTTCCCTACCCTGCCCACCTTTCCAATTCTCCTTGTTTTGTTGTTTTCCTCCCCCTCCTCGTCCCGTCCCGCCTTATTCCCTTTCCTTCTTCACCTCCCCCCTACCCCCTACCCTTGCATTCTTCCGTCCTTTCCCTCCTGCCCTCCTCCCCTCCCTTTTCGTTTTCATTTTCGTTTTCGTTTTCGGCTTCGGCTTCGTTTTTGTTTCCATCTCATCCTCGTAGTCATCGTCATCGTCATCCTCACCTCACCTCCCTCCCCTTCTTGCTGTTGCTGATATCCCACAACCCTTCTCGGTCTCGTTCCCGTTCTCGCCCCGCACCCATGCTGTCGTTCTCGTTCTCGCTACCCCCCGCCCCTTCTTCCTTCTCATCTCCTTCTCTTCCTCATTTACATATTCCCTCCCCTCCATCCCCTATCGTCGTCATCTCCCCCCTGCCCCTCCCTGTTCCTCTGAGTAACATGACCCCAAACTAACGCCCCCATTCTCTCTCTCCCCCCAGCGTCAAGACCAAAACGATCCGCAGCACAACCTCGGCGCGCGTCTCCGTCCCGACGACGCTCGTGCCTACCTCTCCCTCTGCGTCCTCGTCTTCTCCCTCTCCCTCTCCCACTCCCTCGGGCCCTACACCGAGTAGCACGGGCTTGCGAACGAAAACGCTTATAGGAGCTGGCACGGGGAAGCAGCACCCGCACGCATACACCTGGCGCACGCCGCTCCGCTCGACGGCGCCGTATTGGAGTGGTGCGTCCGCCTTTGCGTCTTGCGTCTTGCTTCTCTCTTCTCTCTCTCTCTTTCTGTTTCGCCGGTGTTATTTGGTTTCGCTCCCTCGTTTTCTCTTTCCTTTTGCTTTTTATCTTTGGGAGTTCGCGACGTACAGGCTCCAGAGGGAGGAGGAAGCAGAGGAACGGGAGCGGGAGCGCATGTTTGGTTGGATCCCTGATCGTCCACGCCAGCGGCGGAATGTCTACGTCCCGCTGAAGGTCGAGTTGGTGCCAGGCGTGGTCGTTGTGATCGTGTGTGGTCGTGGTTGTTGGGGCGGGGAGGATTGGGGAATGACTAGGGGGGCGACGGGCGTGGCTGTCGGCGTCGAACGAAAGCGGGGGCGCTCCTTGTCGCGGTGGGAGCACGAATGAAGACAGGGAGCCCAGCTGGCGAGAGGACCGAGCCAGGCAGGACTCGGAATACGATGCACGAAGGCGAGAGTATCCCCTCTACGTCTTTTTCTCGCTTGCGCTTGCCATCCTCCTGCCCCACCCAATTGCATTCACATCGCATCCATTCCTTCGCGTCGTCATGGACGTTTCCTTCTCTCTCTCTCTCTCTCTCTCTCTCTCTCTCTCTCTAATGGGTCCGGACGTCTTTATCGCGCGTCCGTGGACGCTGTCGAACCCTGAGGCTAGTTCAGCAATGCTGCCCGGTGACGTCGATATAGGCCGGCGGACTCCTCTCGGTCGTCGCCGGCATTCGCGTGCGCGTTGGGGCGTTACTGCCAAGGTTTGCTTCGGGTGCGTTGTACAGCAACTGCGGTATAGGCGCAGGCTGCGACAGAATGGCTGGTGGTAACGGCGCCGCTGTGTCGGGCTACCTGCTGGTGCTGACGATGTCGCTTTGGATGCGTGGCAGCCTCCCTCATAGTGTCGACTGCGCCGTTTGGCCTCACCCCAGTCGATCCTCGCCCGGTGGCTCTCGTTTCTATCTCTCATCCCCTCCCTCTTCTTCCTCTTCTTCTCTTCTCTTACTCTCCCCATCTTCTTCAATCTCTCACACTAACACTCTCCTTTGTAGGCTGGTTCACCGGCCTCTCTTCCGCCTTCCTCGACGCGCGCGCTGCGCGCCTGCTCCTCCTCGCGGGCACGGACCGCCTCGACCGCCCGCTCATGATCGCGCAGATGCAGGGAAAGTTCCAGCTGGAGGTCATCAATGGGGTGGGGCATATGCTGCATGAGGTGCGTTTGTGTTTGCGTTTGCGTTTCCACCTCTCTTCCTTTCACCTTCGTTTCGATCCCTTGCACATCTGTTTGCTTGACATCATGCACTTCGCTCCCCGTACCCTCCGTCCTTGTTCTTGAGTTGCGCGTGCTAATGGTGCACTGGACAGGACGACCCGACGACCGTCGCTTCCATCCTAATCGAATTTTGGCGCCGGAACGACAGGATAAGGCTCCCGCCCAAGATCAAGGGGGTTGGGGACGCGTAGGGGTATAGAGCAAGGGATGCGGATCGATGTAGCACGGCCAATATACATGCAGTAAATGGTGCTGATTCTACATAACACACGCCACGGACTGAAAAAGCAAGATGAGCCCGTAGATATGTATGTATAGACCCACACATGATAATGTATTTTACACCCTACGTTATACCGCCGTTCGCCCCTTCCACATTAACTTAAATTAACTCCCTCCGCTCCCTGAAAGAATTGTTGGCTCCTCAATCATCCTTCTTCCCCGTCGGCGGCGGCGGCGGCATGCTCATCCTTTTCCCCTGCGGCGGCGGCGGCGTCCCGACACTGAACCCCGCTCCGGGGCCAGGTGTGGGCGGGAAAACCCCATACTGCGGCGTCCCCGGCGCGCTCGGGACTCCGCCCCCGTACTGCGGCGTCCCCAGCCCCGGCGACTGCGCTGAGAGCCCGAGCCCCGCTAAGTTGGCGCTCCCTACGCTCAACGGGCGCGGGCTCCCTACGCCCCGCGTCGGTGCCAAGCCACTCGACGACCGCGCACTCATCGGCGGCGGCCCAAAGCCTGGCGTGCCCGATTGCGAACCTGGTGGGCCCGGCGTGTAGGGACTGTGCGGCGTGTGTGGCGTGTGCGGCGTGAACGGGCTCTGCGGGAACGTGCCCGACACGGGCGTCGCGAACGGCGACGCGCCTCCGTTGTAGCCGGGCGAACCGGGCGTGCCCTCCATGACCCAGCCGTTGCCTTGCGGGACGAGCCGCCCGGACTTGGGTCTGGAGCGCAGCGACGCGCCGCTGAACTTGTTGCGGAGCGACGAGGACGATGCGATCACTGCGGGCGTAATCTCGCCGTCGGATTCGCCGGTGACGGCCTCAACCGCGGCGGTCGTGACGCGGATCGCGTACCCCATGCAAGTGAAAACGCCACCGATGACGCCCACACAGCGGATGATGAGCTGGATGAAAGACGTCGTGCGCTGGTAGATCGTGAGGCTCATCGGATCGAGATCGAACTTGAAGAAGATGCCGGGGGTGCCGCTGTGGTGGTCCAATACGCGCGTATAGTGGGTGACGCTGTACTGGTTGGTGCGTAGTGGCGCCGAGCGCGGTGGGACGTAGGTTGTGGGCACGACGTGTAGGAAGTATTGATAGGCGACGAAGGCTGGGGAAACGTCAACAGGCGCGGGGAGGGGAGTATAGGCAAGCGCTTACGGTCGTGTGTGATCTCTAGTGAATTGTCTAGTGGTTGGGTGATGTCGGGGAAATACGGTCCAAAGGAAAACTCCGTGATGACGTGCGAGAGGTTCATCACTATCTAGGATTAGTACGTACGGGGACATAAAAACATGAAGGACATACGCTTGTGGTCAACGTGCTGGTTCGACGCGTAGCCGTGCCCGAGGGTAGTGATGTGCAGATTGGCTTGAACGACCTTTAGAGGATGGCGACTATGCAAAAGGGGAGAGCCGCGTACCCGTGACCTTTTTCACTTCCAGCTGTCCAGAGACTCTGCACCCCTTGGCGTCAGGCTCGTGTTTGTAGCGCGGCATGTACGGAGTCGAGGTCCATTGGAGGATCGAGGAGAAAAAGCCACGCGAACTGCGCGACTGGGCGACTGCTTGACGCACGGAGAGTGCCTCGGTGTGTTCTCTGTGAGTATGTAAGACAGCGACGAATAAGTGTACGAAAGCCGCACTTGAGTGTAGTAGCCTGGCCGACATCGAAGCGGGTGCCGTCGCGACGCAGACCCTTATTGCTGAGGAACAAACGGTCGCCAACCGCATCCCGGAGATCGACGCTGATGACTGGGTGTCGTTAGAAATTGGAAATAATCGGAACTCGACCAACTCACAAGAGCATGGCATAGCAACGATGAGGTCGATGTTGATGTTCATGAAGCTGGTGTCCGCAGTGTCGACGCTAAACTCGTGGTCTGGCCAGCCAAAGATGAATTCGCCAATGTCGTTGAGCATGAGCATAAATGTGACTAGGCCGACGAAGATGGTGAGAAATCCGCGCGAGTCCGAGCGGGACTTGTACGTCGAGGGGATTTTCGGGAATGCATCAAACTGGGCGAGGGGTGCTGGGACCGCCGAGTCCAGCTTCTCGAGGATGCTCGGTTCACCGTCGAACGACATGGTCAGAGCCAAGAGTTTTGGGGATTTGCGGGATACGTGTCAGGCGAGCACGTGGAACCGGAGAAACTGGAGCAGACTGGAGCTTCCGGACTCTGATGCAAGCCAGTCGATTGGCTAGAAAACGCTCGTTATAGCCCCAGGCTTCGCAATGCCAGCAGAAAGGAAGAAGGGCGACGAAGAAGATGGGTGCGAGGTGCAAAGGTCGAAAGCTGCTACAACACAGTCACAAACAACCGCCTCTGCCCATTTACGGTAATAAATGCAATCTGCGGCCGTTGTCATGACTCAATAGGGGCAGTATACTTACCACGCCTACTCTTTCCTCCCATCTAAGCTTCCAAGCTCCCTCGAAACCCGCAACGATGGCGGCGGCTACCAGTACCTCTGCTTTCACCGCCGACGTACGGCTCTTCCATGGCTGGACTCCCCTGGTACCAGAGAGACAAGCCGTCGTCCGAAAGGATCCCGACCATACAGTGGTCCCGATCGCGACGACGAGCGAGTACATCTGGGTCCTACCAGCGGCTCAGGGTCTCCTTGCTAGCATCTCACAGTTCCCGATTATGATCCGACAAGAATATGACGATCTCCTCCTGGCAATACTGTCCTCGTTAGACCGCCAGCAGCAGGAGCTCCGCGACGATCAGGCCGGAGTGCCACTTATCCCACCGTAAACCGCTCATCGCTTCCCAATCCTCTTGGTTAACCTGTTCCATAAGACCGAAGGAGGAAGCGGATGATAGCCGGATGGACGTGGACGGACAAGCTGTGCCGCCCCGCATAAAGGAAGAATCGGTGGAACCTGCAGCTCTCCAACTGCGCATCGCGCAACGGCGCATATCTGACCTCGAGACCTATCCAAACCCCTTCCAGTTACCTGAATACCGCGGTCTCTATAACGCTGCTGGTACGATCATTGTCACTGGGCTCCCGGGAATAGGTCACTTTCTTTACTCTGTATCGTCGAGTTCTGTTGATCGATTCTATGACAGGAAAGACGTGCTTTATCCGCCTGTTGTTCCACCTCCGTGTCGCCGCAGGCCTTCCGACACTGTACGTGTCAAATGACCGCAGCGCGACCTTGTATAAGAACGGGCAGCTCGGCCAGCTTAAGTTCCCGAGTACGATAGAGCTGATGGTGAATTTGCCGAAGGAAACGTGGTGTCTCGTGGACTCCAACGTCCATTTCCCTACTGTCCCCGGCGAGGTGCAGGATACCCGGCTATTTATCGTCCAGGCGTCGTCTCCCAGAGCCCATAGGATTCAGTATGCAAAGAAGATTGACGGGAGGTCCCAGTTCTGTTTGATGAGTCCGTGGACATTGTCGGAGCTCATCGCGGGGTATGTTTGATGGAGATACGAATACGTGTACGTGTTGACGCAAGCTAGATATTCCCTTCAACCCTTGGCCCACACACCAGAGCAAAATATCAAGGCCTTTTACGAGAGGTTCGGAGGCTCAGCCCGTAACGTATTCGGGCGCTTCAATGATTCCGATGCTTTCGAGGCGGAGATCGATGCGGTGGCGGCAACATTGAGTGCGGAGGACATCGAGCGCGTCTTTCTATCCCACGTCACTGAGCTAACCGTCCCTGACCACGTTGGCCACATGCTGCTGTCTGCGTTTCCGGTGACCGACGATGACCGGAGACAATTCCAGATCAGATCTCCGTCTACTGCCATGTACGCCAAAGTGCTAAAGAGGCTCCACGCATCGGACAGCGAGGCCCGTCTTCGTCTGTATCGGATCTGTGTGGGGGTGAAAACTGCTGGGTGCAGAGCGTGGGCCGCCGACCTCTTCGACCAGCATTTCCACGACTTTCTCTCGATCGGTGGGACGTGGCCTCTTCACGCCATCGAGCAATCTGCTGGAACCAGGATGGGTGCTGCGAGGCGAAGGTGGACGGGCCGAACGGAAGAGTCCGGTAGCTTTCTCAGGGCCGACAAAGAGATGTCGATTGTTACGACGGGTGAACAGCCGCAGCAGTCGGCCACCGTCTCGCGCGTAACGTTCGACGAGGCTAATGAGCATGGGGTAGGCTCGCCTCTCTCGCCGGGCGTCTACTACCGTCGGACCCGCAAGAACTTTGCAACGTTCGACTCGTTCTACATCGACAACCCGGGTCACGCACTAGCATTCCAGGCGTCGCGGGCACAGGAGCACGATGTCAAGGAGGAGGGCCTCAAATGGCTTGAGGACCGCGGCATCACAAAAATCACTTACATTTATGTGACGCCAGCCAACTCTGAAGGCTGTCCAAATCTGAAGGTGCCAGTCGCGAGGGAGAACATGTTTGACTTTCTTTACCATATGCGGTTGTAGGAGATGTAAACGTAGCTGGTTCAAGAAATACGACTCGTACGCTTTTTCCAGTCAGATGCCCGAGGCTTGGATCAGCGGCTCGAATTGTGGCGTGCCAGCCGTACTCCGTCTCGGTTCCATTGTGTCTTACCTTGTTACTTCGTCTTTTTTTCTCAGGAAGATAGACAGGCTGGACATTGAATACACGAGACTCCCAAGGCCTCTCCCATTCTCGTGCTGCGGCCAAAATTGCTAAACCGCCCGGGAAGTCCCCTTTCTCCTCTAATCACATCGCTCCATTTTCCCGATGGTCTCAAAGGACACCCCATGCGTGATCTCGAAATCGGGATATATTTGGTCTAGACACCAACGCCTCTCATGGATCCGATTATGGCTCGCGAGCAAATTCGGAGTATGTAAAGCCTTTCGACTCCCCAGTGGCAGAAGACAGAAAGTCTTTTTTATAACCGGGGCCTGATGCCTGATGCCGAGGGAGGAATCGAACCCATCCCCATCTCCCCGTCCCTGTTCTATCGTTCAAGAATCGCGGGTATAGAATCCGGCCTCACTCGTCAATCAGTTGGCCCGGGATGTAAAACGTCAGGACGCCGCCAGCATCCGTCACGTCACCGACATAGACATATAAAATCATGCAGTGGTTTCGACAAATGCCTAGAAGAGTCAGAGACGCGCTATGACCAGGGGACGAATCTCACAGGCAATGGTCGTAGTAGAGACGACATGGCTGTTTAAGAATTTGAAAAAGCTTTTAGTGGACACGAGGACGGAAAAGAGCTCGTCGGGGTCGCGCGGATCTTCTTCTTGGTCTTGTGAGCTCGTTGGCGCTAGAAGGATGGTGAATGGGGGAAAGCAGAAACGAAGAATCGCGCTTGCCCTTGTTCGTATTTTTGCAGTTCTTCCATTCCGTGTCCACGTTGACGCTGTCGGTCCGGATGGAGAGCTGCAGACGGCCACTGTTATTCGCGCGCACAGCAAGGAAATCGGACATAGGCCGAAGACGTTCCACAATGGGACGCAGCTTTTGGAGAGGGGGCAGGATGATGTGAACCTGCAACGATGTGAATAGTTTCACCATACAGAGGAGGATAACACACATCTGGTTCGGGGCACATGGGCTCTTTCAGGTTGGCCACGTCTGCGGGTTTCATGACCTCGATCTTGACGTCGTGCGCCACGCGCACCTTGCGTCCCTGGCGGGTCATCCCACTGATCTCAAAGCTGAGGACGGCCTGGTCGTTCTTCTTCGCGAGCTTCATGACAATTTCTTCCGTCTCATAGGAGGAAGTGGCGGACGCAGATGTGGAAGAGGTCGACGCGGATTTCAGTGTGGCAAGGAGGGCCTCGGAAGACAGAGCCATTGTTATTACATTGGAAGCATTGGACTGGATGCGGTAGGACGTGAACAGCGAGTCCACTTTGATCTGACTTGACGCGAACGCCTCAGCAGGCGAGACGAGCAGAAACACGAAACTCACGACCAGACTTGAATCCCACCCTCATTGGCCTCGCTGTTGCATATGATGCACATTACATCCTCGCTGAACTTGATGATACATTTCTTCTGCAACTTCTCGATGGCCTGAATGATTCCTAGGGCGGGTAAATTTCTGGAAGTGAAACAAGAAACAGTGCTCACGACAAAAGGTATTCACATTCTCAATCGACGCGCGGAATCTCATGTAAACGCGAGTCTGAGGTGCGCGCCGTGGACAGGAGAGGCAAGGAAGCGTGATTTCCGCGTGACAATTGCCAAACTCGCCCAAATTTGGCAACCGGCGCTTGTCCACTACGCTCATGTCGCCTTCACACGTCCTTCCGCATGCACTCCAAACTCCTGTGATAAAGAAACTGGCCGGAAAGCGGATCATCTTGGCCTCAGCCAGTCCCCGCCGGAAAGACATTCTCAGTGTCTATGTACTGCGTCTCAGTTCCGTCACTGGCGCCAGGTTGACTGACAGCGGTATTTCCAGGGACTTGCGCCCGAAATAATACCG
Source organism: Mycena galericulata (assembly GCA_029289565.1). Taxonomy (NCBI): domain Eukaryota; kingdom Fungi; phylum Basidiomycota; class Agaricomycetes; order Agaricales; family Mycenaceae; genus Mycena; species Mycena galericulata. The sequence goes on from JARKIA010000233.1 coordinate 102,091, forward strand.
TCTACATTTGAGGAGGACCTACCGGTCAGTTCCTTTGAGAACATTCACGAGTATCCGGTCGCGACGGCCACGCACAAGGCCATAGCAGTATACGAACGTTTGGTGGTGAGCCCACGCGTTCTGAATTATCATTTGATGTCAATGATCTTTCAGGAAACCGATCCTGAGAATGGACCGGACTTGGTGATTGCAGGTATGAATTCTAGCAAGCAAAATACAGCCTTCTTACTTAGATTTGAAGCGGACACTGTGGTTCTAAGCCATGCTCTGCCATCGACCTCGCAAACATCATACGAAATGCTCCCAGAAACCAATCAGGAACTTCTTGAGAAGCCAACGTCGAAACAAGACAATTTCCGCATGCTTTTAGACCTCAATGGCGGTGTCTGCGAAGTTGTGACTGGCCTCGTCGTTGGTCAGCATTCGGCATCCACCGCTAAACCTTCATCTCACGTCCACGACGACAGTATACCCTGTATTGACCTCTCCCGGATACATGATACGGTCAGTGAGCATCTGAATTTCTCCCCCCCGCTGACTTCGGCACCAGATCAATAGATGAGCGGACATTGGTGTATTTTGCGGACAATCCCAAAGAGGTCATTGAGGCATATGTCGAAAGTGGTGAAGGTCTATCCGTGGCTGGCGGATTTGCTATCCAGGTAATTCTTCCCGTGTTCGAACTATTCGCTTTCTGAATCTGGTCCGCTTAGGGCCGCGGCGGCGCCTTGATTCGCAAAGTGGACGGGGACTACAACAACGTAGTTGGATTTCCTGCCGCTTCCTTCTTCCGGCTCCTCGATTTGCTAGTAGAAGAGGATTCCGACTTCTTGGAGATTTAATCTGTTCACGTACATCATTTTGAACACACCGTTTGTTCGTGTCCAACACTAGACGTTGGCCTACAGTGACTGACAGCTGGCTCTGTTCTTTATTTATAACGCCGGAGACACAATTCTCATCCGCACGAATTACCACCAATTTAACCACTCTCCCCTCCTCCCTCCGTCTGCCCATGGCCACCAGATAGCGATCTGTTCCCAGAGCTGGCTGTGCCAGGGCCATGCAATCTTGGATCTCGCTCTCAACAATGGCAATCCGCGATGCATCTCTCGACAATTTCTAGCGGCCAACATCGTTAGACATCTTTCAACTTTGGATTATGGATAAATCTTCTGCTAATTTTGCTCCAGGATCGGATGCTATGAGGCGATCTTTATTATTCGACGAAGGTGCGATCCATACCACTCCACTGTTAGCAACCCTACGTCTCCTTTTCCAGTGCAGTCTTTCGTGGCGATAGACTGAACGGCCACTGAGCTGAGTGTAGTTTTTGGTTGGACCATCCACCACGCGCTCTCGGCGTGCCTTGTAAGTACTGTATACATATTCCGGGCTTTTCCCGAGTTCTTGTCGTCCCTTGGGTCTAATTTCCAGTGCGGCCGCGTCCTGCTACGACCACCTTAAAGCCGAGGCTGCGTACGCTGTGCAGCATAGCGGGGCCCACCAGTGGACCAAGGTACTCGTATATCCAGGGGTCACCTTCTAGATTGCCGGTTTAGACAAGTCCTTGCCTGATTCAACGTCTGTAACACACGATCTTCGCCTTCAAGGGGGGAGAAAAAGATCTGGCTGTGTGGTCCCAAGTTGAAACATCAGGTACGTGTCACTGTTGGGCCCGCTCGCCGCTCGCCCAGTTCATTTTCATTAATGTGGTCGGAACAAGGTCGGAAAGGCGTTAGAATCAAACGCCAGCGTTTACCGTTCCCATGGCTGTGGAACTAATCATGGAGGTTTGATCGGAGAGGGGCGCCGCTGATGGCGGCACAATTTTCGGTGAAGCCATTTAAGCCGATTGGGGCGTCTAAATGCTCGTGAGTATTCCCTGTATTGCAATCATATCATCCGAACCGACCCCAGGCCGTAGAGGATGAGAACGAGGCTTGAAAGCAGGCTCGGAACTGAAAGGAGATACCCGTAACTATGGTACTCATCTTTTTACCATGTCTCCGGATATCGACATCGCAAACACCTGATCGAGTGGATCTTCTTAAAAAGGATCGCGTCAGACATGATCCTCAGGCCTAGTCTCCTCCCCGTTCTTTCTCATTCATCTGCACCACTTCAACCAGGACCGGTTCCTCCTTCCATTCATTCTTACACGTTCTACACTTGTCTTTTATTTCGACTGCCTGACAAGATACGATGTTCACCTGCGCAAAATCAGTTTTGGCTTGTGCCTTGCTCGCGCTAGTCGCGCAAACTGCAGCGCACGCGATCCCCAAGTGCGTTGCCTGATTCATTTGCAGAAAACTCGCCATTCATGTATTTTATTTCTGCTCAGCCCGGCTCTCGGTGTAAAGGGGACTCCTGCTCGGAGCGATGTGCAGCGGCCCTCGACGGCCCAGCCGTGTGGGACGATTAACCCGGCGACGACCCTTGACACCTCGACTGCCATCCCCGCCGCTGCGGACGGCTCAGTTACCATGAGCGTCACCAACTTTAACGCGTGGGCCTCTATCACCACGACTGTTGTGAAATATTGATCAGCTTGTATTTGCAGAGGAGCCGATGGTTCCACCTCCGTCGCTGTCCAGGTCGATGCGACGGGAACCGGGAAATCGTTTGTTGCTGGTACCGTCAGCACCAACGGAAACCCCGTAGGCCAGCCGCCTTGAGTCCTCGGTTCATCTACTCATGCTGTCTATCTGTATAGGCCCCGACGGCAGTCGAGACCGATAAGGTCGTCTTCAACCTGCCCGCTGGTACCAAGTGCACTGGGGGAACCGCTGGAAACCTCTGCCTCGTCGTATGTACTTCCTCCTTGTTTTCTCTCTTGCTCCTGTTGATCCCCTTCCCCTTTACCCGCAGTCGGTAAAGACCACCGCGGGCTTCGGAGCCTGCACCGTCGTATCTCAGGGCGCTGCCGCCGCAGCCGGATCGACGACCGCAAACACCACGGCGAATGCTACTGCGGCCAACACCACAGAAGCAGCTGGGGCCAACACCACAGAGGCAACTGGGGCCAACACCACAGCTGCAACTGGGTCCAATACCACGGCCGCTGCTGCGCCCGAGAAGGCTGGAAAGAAGCACCACAAGAGCGGTAAAAAGGCTGCAGGTAATAATTACATCCTGTCCCGTGCTTAGTTCCTCGCTCATTTATTTTTCCAAGGTGGTGCTGCCGCCAAGGCTGGGGCAGCCGCAAAAGCCGCAAAGGCAAGCGCGGCCTCCCCGCCGGCAGCGAACAGCAGCCCTGCGGCTGACGTCGCCGCCAAGGGCAAGCGCGTCGGGACACGCGCCGCCCGGGCACTCCGTCGGGAGCTTTTCGGTGCCCCGGTGGAGCGTCGTGGAACTGCCCTCGATTAAGCTAGTGCAGCTGACCCAGGGTATGCGAAAGATGTGTACATATATATATATATATCAAGGAGCGAAGATTGTCTGGATACCCCGCGTTGTACGTACTGTTGTAGTAGACTGTAGAGCGATGTTTTGGAGGCCGCATCGAGTACGGGACAGGAATACGAACAGATTGGACCTCACTTTGCGTTGGATATACTGACTTGTCCCATATTCGTACGCAGTGTTCTCGCACGCAGGACTTTGTGAAAGACTGTTCAAATTCAGAGAATCGCAAAATGCCGAGATGCCATCAACATTTCGAGTTTTATACCCGCATGGCACACGGTCGCTGGCGGACACCAGCGATTACCGGTGTCCTCTGACGGCCATAGGTAGTCGGCGATCATCAGCATTAGATAATGGACTTCGGTGATTTGTCTTTGTTTCCCATCGTCATTCCTTAACCCCTATTGAAGTCCAGCGACCTTCGCTGGCTCTCGCTACCTATGAATTTGAAATTAAAGCAAATGGCGTGATTCTCCATCTTTGCTCTTGACGATGGCCACCACCGACCTCCCGGCCGACAATATTGTCCCGCCTGTAGTTTTTACAGGTACTGTACCATTTCGACCGTAAGTTCAGGTGACGGGTGACAGGGGGTCGTGAACTGAACCTATTGGGTATAGGTGACGGTGACAGCGGGTTTTTGTGGCCCAAATAGGTTGAAAAATGGGAAATTTTCTCCTCCGGCAGTTGCCGGATTACTATATATGGTAATTTTACTGTGATTGCCGAGGAATGAACATCGAAGAAAATGAACATGTGCGGTGACGGGTGACATACCGTGAACCTACGGTCGAAATGGTACAGTAAAATCGATAAGCAACGCACCAAGGCCGAGCTCCAGGCAATCTGCCTTGCCTTGAACCTTGCAGTCAAGAATGACAAAGACAAGGAGATCACAAAGCCCTCCCTCATCAACATGCTTCACAGCACTCTATTCGTCGAGCAACCTTCCTGGGAGGAAGACCCCCGATTTGCTCCTCTCTACAGGTTCAAACCGACCGCAGCCGGTAAAAAATCCAAGGCAACTGGGAAGAATTCTCACTCCAAGGCCGTCGAAGATCTGGCCGAGCAGGGGAAGCCAGCCAAGGCATTGACGGGGTAATTGTTCATTTCTATTTGCCTGCTAGCTAAACTATATCTTTTTGTAGTTCAAATCTGAAGCTCCATGATCACAAAGTCACCGTAGACCCGCCTGCGAGTTTTGGTCGTTTATCCATGAAAATGAACGCCGAGCATAGCGACAAAGGTAGGTTTTCGATACATTCATGCTGTTATATTGCTCAACTTCTTCCTTCAGGCAAGACGGACGATCCCATGTCACCTTTGACATCGGAAACGAGCACCAGCCCCGTGCCGTCCGATCAGGAGGACGAGAATGAGGGTAGCGATGGTGATGAAGACAAGGGGGATAAATTTGACGGTGCAGGTAAAGTCGTCAAGACCCAAGGTATGTACTATTTTCGCTCGATTTTGTGCTTCATTAACACCGCTCTTGTATAGTCGTTGTCAATTTTCGTCATCCCTGGGACCAGCACCCCAGCAGGGCAGTTGTTGTACCTGACGCCAGTGTCAGGATGTTCAAGACTCCGGGCGGCACTCCCGCTCAGGAGGTTCTCCTCAGCCAACTTGTTCCTGCGGCTCTCCAGATGAATTCCCCAATGAAAGGTACACACTTCTTGGCCATTAACAATAAGATATGCTGAAAACTCATTGTAAAGGCGAACGTGGAGGCCGACTCGCTCGTCCGGGCTTTATTCCTGGCCACGACACATACCCGATCGGATCTGTCGCTCAGCACCTTGATGGCCCTCCTCCTCAACCGCTGAACCTTTACCGTGCCAATGCGCTGACTCTGACGGATGTCGGAGGTGGGCTTTTTGGATGCGACTTGTTCTATGAGCCCGGTGTGGTGCGTCACTCATCATTTCCGATGCCTCCTCGTATGCTCACCTTGAGTGTTTCCCTCAGACCAACGTAGCCACTCTCACATCTAACACGGTCCCCCCGGCCAATCTTGCTGCAGCTACCGGTGAAGCTGCTGCCCCAACAGACCCCGCCTTGACTGCAACCCCGACCAGTCTCACGGGAGCAGGAACCGACCTTCCGCTCGAAATAGCGCAAGCTAGGGCTGCCCAGATGCCACCACCAGTTACAGCGCAGCTCTCGACACCACAATTCAATCAGTTTCTGCGAGCTTGTGTGGGTCAGGAACGCCCTCTTCCTATAACCAACAACACGACAGCCTTGGACGGCATAACCAGCTTCCTCAATTTTGACACCTTCCTCAAGAAGTTTTCGGTGTTTAGCAAGAAGGGAGGTGGTTATATCATTCCCCCTGGTACGCTTTTCTTGGTGGGCTCAGGGCGGAGTATTGACAGTTCCTTATAGACTGGGTCGCACCTGCAGAGGTCATCAACGCCATCCCAGTCTGGCAGGTGTACCGAAACAAGACCTTTACTCAAAGAGAGATCGTTGCCGCGGCAGGCCTTAAGCCTTCGGCCACCAAAGCCAATCACGGCGGGTACGGGAAGGCCTTGAAGCTCAAAACGGAGCTGGGCGATTGGTTGAGAATGCGCATCAGACAGAAACGTAACAAGGAGGAGATTGACGAGGACGACGACGAAGAAGGATTTGACGGCATGGGGTACGGCGCCTTCCTCGACCTTATTGACGAACAGGTAGAGGAAGCCGACGCTGAAAAACCGGGACCGTCCAAGCCTAAAGCGGCGGCAAGTTCCTCCAAACACCACAAACGAGTCCGCGCCGTCGAGGGTAGTGATAACGATGACGATGCCAAGGCAGCCAAGAAGAAGAGGAGGGCCGAGAAGGAGAAGACGAAGGAGAAGGGGGCGAAGCACTTGAAAAAGAATAAGGGCAAGGCGAAGGAGGACAACTCGGCACTCGACTCCAGTGATCTCGACAAGTAAAGCCCTGCGTTTATACTACAGGATTCAACTCCCTACTCACAGTAACATAATATATTCTGATTCAACTCAATTGTCCGACGAGCAGTCCATTCATTCATTATGTATGATGCAGAACTTGTTCTCTATTACTATGCAAAAATGGAAAGGAAAGAATTGCACGGATTCTTGGCTAGTCAAAAACATCGGGCTGGGTTTAAATCCATGCTGAGGAGTTAGACGGGTGTCTTGTGCACCCAGATTAATCCAGGGACCAAAAACGGCTGGGGGGTTGCTGCTTGAGCAGGCTGGAAGCAGGTATCACTTTGAGGCCTGTTTTGGCGAAGTCACTGGGGAAGATCGCTACAGCGACGACGCGCGCGGCCTCGGACGGCGCGTAAGACATGACAGTCGGAAGGAGGGGGTCCTAGGGAGCAAGAACGTACATTATTTTAATGGAATCGAACAAAAAATGAAGGACTTACATTGAGATTTCTCCAGGGCCCCTTTTGGCGAAATCTCCGGGGAAGATCGCTACAGCGATGACGCGCGCGGCCTCGGACGGCGCGTAACGCATGACGCCCGGCGGGAGGGGGTCCTAGGGAGTAAGAACGTACATTAGTTTAAGGGAATTGAACAAAAAATGAATGACTTACATCGAGATTTCTCCAGGGCCTATTTTGGTTGTTTTTGGTGGAATGACCGGGGAAGATCGCTACTGCGACGACATGTGCGGCACCGGAGGGCGCGTAACGCATGACGCCCGGCGGGAGGGGGTCCTAGGGAATAAGAACGTACATTAGTTTAAGGGAATTGAACAAAAAATGAATGACTTACATCGAGATTTCTCCAGGGCCTATTTTGGTTGTTTTTGGTGGATGACCGGGGAAGGTCGCTACAGCGAAGACACGCGCAGCCTCGGATGGAGCGCGACGCATGAATACCGGCGAGAGGGGGTCCACTAACTCTCCAGCAGTGGAGAGTTCGGCATGGGTGCTGCCGAGTTAATGTAATACCATCTAAATGAGCATGCCAGCACACAGTTAAGATCCTTCCTCAACTTGAATGCTCAGTGCTCAATGCTCACCATTTTCGATATTGGCGGGCAAATATCTGAGAGTTGGTCATGCCTGGCCAGTTTTGGATGCGAACTGTGACGAGCGTATGTGGTGTTACTGCGACCAATGGCAAAGGGACGCGCAGGGTGACGGCGGATGGATAGAGTTGCATGCTCACCACCGCTGCCATGTAATGATCGTGGCAGCGGGGCAAGGACAGTATCTGGGGTCGTAGCAAAAACAAAACGAACGCGCCACCCATGGCGCGAAGTGGCTGTGGATCCGGAGGTACGAGAGAAATCGGTGTCTAAAAAGGCAATTTCTGAACTTCTCCCTACAACAACAATATACATGGACCTACATACTCTCTGTCGCGTCGTACGAGCTCGTAGGTGAGCATCAATTGCCTCAAGATAGTACGTTGTCATAATCTGTAGGTGTATAGAAACTGTATTGTAGTTACGAGAACTTATGTAATAAGTGATCGTTCTTTTAGGAAACTCATGGGTAGGTTTTCGCGGGTGCGTACAATTTGGTCACATCAAGATGAAGTTATTGAAAATAGTGGCTGTGCACTAAAAACACTACTTTGCTTCGCCACATCTATCAGATATAATGTGATGTTTTCAAAAGTTTCTAATGCTTTTAGTGGCTGTGTTTCTTACGTAAATATTTTTCCTGCTGGCAAAGGTTCGAACCCCAGACTAAACATCCTTTTTCCTTCACCGTAAGAATGATGATTCGTGTCTCGTTGGCAAGCCCTTGCTCTCCCTTTGCCAATTTATATATATATATAAAATACATGAATGTATGTATCATCAAGTCATAGACTCAGTCGGGGGCTCCTCCCGACTAAGTCCCGCGGGGGATCTCTTAGGTACCTTTTCGTGTAGGAGCAAAAGGTACCTAAGTAATAGGTACCCCCTTCGGGAGGGAGGCTGGGTGCTTCTTTTACGTCGTTCCTCACGTGGGCGTGCGCACTGCTTCCACCGCGCTGCTGGCTGCTTTAGGCAGTCCCCGTGCATGGCCTCCGTACTCCAGAGGCGTCCTGTTCGTGCCAATTCACATATACATGTAACTGGAATGTTTGCAAGTGCAATCCAATGTATTTGGTATGTACATGAGTAGATATTGTACACAAAGAAATGGTTACAATGAGATTTGATGCGGGCAGCGCCAGATGACGGTGGCCTCCGCACGAGGAAACTAGGTGCTTCACCGAGGCATTGGCGCTACCAGCGCAATAGCAGCGGAAGTGGCTGTCGAGCACGGAGCGAAGCGGGAGCAGGGGCCGGCAGCCCGGCCGAAAAGCGACAGGGAATGCGCCGGCAGAGCCACCGCCAGTGGGATGCACTTGGGCTGCGAAGAGTTCTTGATCGCGACAGGGCATCTCTGCATCAAGAGCGCAGGTGGTCGCCTCAATGTCGTGCAGCAGACACACTTGCAAATGCCAGAGTCGGAGGCCTCCTCCGTCGGTCTCCCGTCCTTGCTAATTGATGTGTGATGGGACTCAGCTACTTATGCACCCATCGTTGCAATTGACAAGCATTGTAGCATCCAGCAGTGCGGGCGGGAGGGGCTCAGGGGCCTCCGTCGGTTTTGGGAGGGGGTCCGACGGCCCTCGTTCCGGATCAGCGTCAATGTCGCCACTATCAAGCACGCGTCGGGCCAGGGCCAATGGTGCTATTGAGATGTCCCGAGGTCCAAAACAAAAGTTGGTTTCCGGCCACCAGTAGACGCTCAGAAGCTCCGAGACCCGGATAAAAAGACATGTTAGAGCTAGAATCAATTCAGACCAGAAGGGAAACAGTAGAAGGTTTTAGTTAGCAATATAATATATATAACAAACAAGACAGTTCCCCCATGGGGGCCTCCACATACCAGAACCGGGTAACTTGAAAGAGGATCATCTTTAGGACAAGGAGCACTGTTCCAGCGAGGCTTGACCACAGAAGAAAGTAAGAGGTCCCCAACGTGACTTAGTCGGAAAAAAGTTAAATGTTTACATGCCGCACAATTCGATCACGCAGTTCTCTATGGGCGCCGAAAACCTCCTATCCATCTCCTTTTCAATCCTCATGCAGCATACCCACGCTCTCCTAATGTTAACTGTCCTCCCCACATCCGAGATCAAATCCGTAGCCGGTAGGCTGTATCCATGGGCCTTGTCTCGCCTGCGGCCTCAGGCTTCAATGCAATTAGGACTCAGGTGGAATAAATTTATGCGGCCACGAATCATGCTTGCTTGTTGTTCCATCCTGTTCCTCCACGCCGCGCTGAATGTCTCTCTTATCACCTCGGGTTAATCTTGCTTTTCTAATCCACTTCATACCATAAATATAAACCAAGTGCTCATGTTATACCATGTTTAGCTCGCTCTACCCCTTCTGACCCTACGTTCAGAAGCATGGAGATCAGGGAACAAACAGGGTGTTTTTTTTTGGAGGGTGTCAGCCGCGGGGTTTAATTACTCCTGGATCTCAAAACTTAGTTGCCTTCCTACTCTAGCTACCGAGGGAGAAATCAGCGAGACGGCAAAGTGAGTAAGAAATCTCGGGTAAGAGCAAAACCCTTTTTTTTTTCGCTAGAGCATGACTATTGAGACCCTTAACCATAGGGAGGACTCGAGGGAGCGAATGACGTGCGTGCTCCACAACGATGTATAGGGCGATTTATTTTCCCACATTTGTGACAGTATGTATGCATATATGGAGGGCCCGAGCGGCGGAGCAAAACAATCGTCGAATGGACATTGTGATGTTTGTCCACAGACTTTGGATCGAGTTTCTGGGCTAGACTCGAGTTTCGATGGGAATTGTAGGATCTACGGTTGAGTTACTCACAGACCCCTCAGGGAAAGTGTAAACCGTCCCATACGAGCTGGGTTGGGTACGATGTACGGTAGCCGTACAAAGCCGTACCGTCACAACCGTAGTATACGGCTGTCTACGGCTCTGGACGGCTTTGATTGGCAATCAAGGCTTGATCCAGGAATATAGAGCCGGAAAGAGCTCAAACCTCTCCGGCAAGTAAGCCGATGCACCGGCATCAGCCGAGGGAGAGCTCACCATGGGCTCCCATCACCTCTCATCAGGGTGTATACGGTGGCCGAGTCATCCCCGGCTTGTCCTCGGCTTGGTTCTGTTGAGCCACTGACAAATTTGATAACAGGGAAAGTGGCCACCACTCGTCTTCTGGCAAACTGGGATTGCAGAAATGTTGAACTTTAGAAATGTGTTCAACTCACTTTATAATGAATTATTTGCTATTCTCTCTCGATGGAGTACAGCCGTAAAACGGCACCGTACCGTACCGTATACGTCCCACAGGTGTCGTTGTACGGTTGTACAGTACGGGTACGGTTGGGGTGTCACACCGTAAAGCGCTGTCTGTATACAGCCGTATGCCGTATACGGTACAGCGTCCAGCCCTACAAGCAAGAATCCGCGGGCCAAAAATCATGATACGAGACCGGAGCCAGTCACACCGGAGTTGAGTAAATTTCTGGTCAATACAATTTGATCCGGAAACTATGGGAATGTTGTTGAGAATTGGTCGGCCCGAATTTTGTCCCGATGCTCACCTTATCCTTTGTCCCATTATCTGTCTTGAAATAGTGAGTTTCGTGAGAGGAATTGGGTCAAAGTAAAGCTTGTGAATCACCACTGATTTCAAGACGTATCAAATGTTTGCCGAAACTGACACATTCGGCTTGAATTTCGGCATGCTTGAAAGTTACGCTTTCGCTCCCTGTCTGGCTACGATGCTGCCAAAATTCCAGTTTTCAGTTGTGCCAATCTCGGCATGCTGATAATTGAGGTTTCGGAGCCACTTTGGCCACGCTGCTGGCAAAATTCAAAAAAAAATAGTTATGCCGAAACTCAAGCCGAATGCATCAGTATCGGCAAACATTTGAGATGTGTTGAAATCAATGTTGGTTTACCGACTTTATTTGGACTCGATTCCTCTCACGAAACCAACTATTTCAAGATAGATAATTGGACAAATGATATGCTGAGAATCTGGATAAACTTCGGCCTGATCGATTCTCAACAATATTCCCATAGTTTCCGGATCAAATTGTATCGACCGGAAATTTCCTCAACTCCGGTGTGAGTAGATCTGGTGTTTCTGTGGTGTCTTGAAAAAAATTCCTGCAAGATTCAAGCAAACCATTCTAATTGACAAGACAACTTTTCTGCGTTGCAAGGAAACAGGCATGCACGGACGAACGGGCCGGGTTACCGCCCGTGATCAACGTTCATCAAATCATGATCCGATGCCGATCTCCATCACTATCCACAGTTTTGCTTTCTTTCGACTTTGAATGCGACATTTTCCAAGTAAAATCCAATAATTGCACCCCCGTACGCTCATTCTCCGATTCCTGCGTCGCGGTTTAACCTTCCATTGGCGTTGCTTACACTGATTGACTATCTCCTTTTGTCTATTCTCCTCCGGTGTGGATTGGAATAGGTGTGAATCTCGTGGTCTCTACTACTTGTACACACCGGCGTTGTATTCTTCCTTGAATTCTAAATCTTGAACTGGAAAGAATATTTACACTGGTCGGATCTAGCTCCCACTCCCAGACTTTTCCGACTCATCTCCGATCCGAGTCTGTCGCAAGTCTGTAGCTTTCACTGGCGCAGTGAGCTGATCCATTGGCCTACATCTTTTAAATTCTTTATAGCCGTAACTCTCACGATCCAACACTCGCTGAAATTTTCAGCCTGCCATCCGTCGCAAATATCCCGCCATCTGCTCAAAAAATGCGTGCCAAATCATCGAGATGCCATCTGTTATACCCTCACCTATAAAGGCAAGGCTGCCAGTTGACTGTGAATCAGATCACTTCGAACCAGGTTTTGTGAGGGACATCCGCTCTCTGCTCGAGGAATATTCTGGCTGTTTCGATTCCAGTCCTTTACATTTTCTTTTTCGGTGCTTTCTAACACATCTTCGCTTGCCCCAATCACTACTGGTGGTCGATGCATCTGTGGGACTTGGACCAGCCGATTTATGTAGCTTCCCTTATCCCAACTGCCACTGCAGCACTCAGCTTCACAGCTTCCGACTGGATTTAGACCTCGAAGGTCACCACTAATGCCCTGGCCTCGCTCTGCAAAACTTCCCCTTGCCTTCGAGAAGGTCTCTTTATACTCATCATAAATATGATGAGGACTATATATCTGCGGGTGAAACTCGTCACTTCGGAAACTACAAGACGAATCCCAATCCCCCTGAGACTTTGGGTAAAATTGCTAGTCCCCGAAATCAAACAACGGGCAAATTCTCTTCAGTATTTACCTGTACTTACTGGTACGTGCTCCAAATGGGTATTTTGATGATTATGTACCTACAATATGATATCCGAGAGACCCGATCTGCGGCATAAATACCAGGCGGCCACCAGAGTACGAATTGATCCCGGGCCGGCAGTGGATAATGCCAACATTTCGGCGATCGACTCATTTGCTGGCAATATGTAAGCCGTTCGAAGAAATTGCATCTAAATTGAAGATGTAAAATGTCCCGCAAGTTGCCACCCAAGCCGATCTGACATGTACGTTGTTATTGAAGAGCTTGTAAACTTAGGCTAATTTTTGCACGGCCCGTATGGGAGTAGGTTTCAACTGATCTTCCAATCCCCAGCACATCCTTCGAATTTCACTTAAGCAGGTATTTTAGATACATTAGTATAGATCATGGGTAGGTAGGTTAAGGTATATTCCGCCCGCGGTCCCGTTAAGAAACACTGGAGTCTAAGGTGTGGAAGGAACCAAGACAAATCAGATTTCTCAATCCACCTCACCCACAGCATTGCCCCGATTTGAGGCATCTCTACGGAGTACGTCGGAAATACATAAAATTCATGCCCCACTATTCACCGTGGGCAATTGGTCTCCTCGAAGAGTAGTGCGTCGCATTCAGCATTCAACTTTCAAGGGCGGAAACAGTCCGGGCCGGGATCCCGTGCCGCACCTCAAGTTGCTGATCCGCACCACTGCCGGACCACGCATCTCATTATCCTCCTCCACTTCTCCCTGCTCACACTCTCAGTGCTTCCGAGAAAAACACTATATACTTTGTCATTTTCTGTTTCCATGTTACATCTGGAATCCCATTCTCATTTGCCTAGGGGACTTTCGAACGATGCATCCCGACTTGCAAGCTGAAAATGTGGGCCTCGAGCCAAGCCAGGGCCGAGTCTGGCCCGGTCGACGGTCCTTGGCAATGAAAATGATGCAGTTTCAAGATCATTATCTATACTCCGTTCACAGCGATCGGGCGGTTGATGACCATTCTGCCCCTCGTCCCCTTGAAAGGGATCCGGGGTCGTGTGTGAAATAATGGTCTCGGCACGTAACACATCAACTTTCTGTGATCCGGTGATGCGCGCGTCGTACATGGAGATGCAATGGAGATGTTGACATGCTAAAACTCATTGCATCAAGGAAAGCTATTCAATCCTTCGCGAAGTACATCTTTCTCGTTCTCAATCTCTTTCAAGAGTTCCCATTATACTTCCCCCTCATTTTCAGAATCCCTGGACAGTAGAGTTTAATTACCCGTCTTCTTAGCTTTATCGTGAGACTCTACTGGCTAATAGCAGCTAGGTAGATGTTCACAGCGATCGGGCGGTCGATGACTGTAGCGTACAAACGACACATTGTACGTCGGTACAGTACCTGCTTGTTCCTTGTTGGGACCACCGCAGTAATATATCCTCCTCCTTTTTTTTATTCCTGGCAGTGTTTCCATCACCACGTCGCACGTGCATCGATATCTCCAGACACTCGGAATATTTTATTCCTCGTCATCTTGTTTTCGTCTACAGTTCCTCGTGGTGGAATTTACTGGATGTATCTTCCCCACTTCCCGAATAACGTCCCCTTGTACTAATTGGTATATGCAGAATATGGAGTTTGCACAGTGGGATACCTAGAGCTGAACGGACTGAGGCACCGTCAAACTATTGTCCGGCATAGCCGCAACTTGGATCGTCCAGAGTGGGGGGCCTGGCCCTCGAGCCCATTCTGGACCATAGTATCCTCGTGCGCTGCTGCCCGAATCCTTTCCACTTCGTACGCATAACCACACTCTGAGCCCCACCCTACCAGCGCTGTTCAACGATTTTCTGAAGGCTGAGTGCCACGTTCGTGGGCTTGATGTCCTCCTGCGCCGGCACTGCTTTGATGGAAAGCGGCAAGTGTAGCACTGTTGGACTACATCTACTTCTCCCGTTTGTCGGAATAGTCACCCGTAGCCACTGTTCGGTTCTGAGCTGATCCCGAACTTGAACCGGACCTGAACCGAAAGCCATGTCCGGTTCGTTGTTCGGAGATTCCTGGATCTTTGTGCACAGGTGAGAACATATGCGAACCTGTTCGAACCTTATTTTTACGGGCTATTTGATACACTATATTTAATACTTCTTCTACTACAACCTCGCCACAATCGGCCTGAAACTGAATTTGTAACCGAGATTTACCATACAAGGCAACATCAACTTTGTGTATTCCGGAGCTATACAGCCCTGTTGGTGTGTTTGAAAAATGCACAGGTCCGGTTCGGATTGTGTTTGGTTCAGGGTTCGGAATATTTGTGAAAATAGCGGGACTTAACTGGACCCCGGCAACACTAGAGTTCGTTAGCAGGTTTCCAAACCAGCCGAATACTTGTACCATACTCTTGGGTGACATCATGGATTTCCTCATGCTTGATTTCGGATGCTATACGACCCCGGGGACTCTTTCTCGATGCCTCAAGATCCCAGCTTCTGTATTTTTGTATTTTTGTACTTGAGGTTGGAGGCAGAAGGAGGGTTACCCAGGTGATCAAGTAGCTGAAGATTGATACTGTCCGTAGCATACACCTGCCGCGATGTATGTAGTACGGGCCCCGGTTGTTTCTCAACGGAACCGCGCCGGAATATACCTACCTATCTACCTACCTAGAATTTTTTCACATAAAAAAAAACAGGTGAAACACAAAAACGTCCATTGCGGCTCACCAACATAGCGCGAATTTGCAGCATAATTTGAGTACTTATACAGGGGGGTGATCCTTATCATCTTTTTACATAAGCAGGATCGGATGAGCACAAGAGGTTGTAGATGGAAATAGGTACACAGGGTTGTGTGAACTTGGGTAGTCCGGTTACTAAATGAATTCTTTGAGAGGACCGGCGGCTCAGGATAAGAGAAAGGAGGGAAGGCGGTGAACAGGATACAAAAAATCCCATCAGATGAGAAGGTATGAGACAAAAGGACCGGAGGATGGAATGTGAGCGCTTTTTTTGAAACCTACTCCTCCATCGGCACTAATTACATAATTTCTTCCAACTTGTAAATGCTCACGAATTTACTCACAGGGCTCATGACTCCATTAAGTCGCCTATATTGAACTCTTTTTGAGCGAGATTGAGTCAGAAAGGGGCGACGCGACGTGTTTTGTTTGTATCACGTGATGCTTTCGGACGATTGTCTTCTCTGAATCCTGATTTCCATCGCATTTCGCCTCTTATTATAATTGGTCTGGTGTTGAACAACTTTGGTTCACTTTGGCCCCCAGGGGGAGGGGGACAGCTGCCTCCGGGGCCGGCTTACTGCCTAAACTGCCTAAAAAAATTGGGTTAGCTCAATTCAATATGTGGAGATAAAGTTCGCATTTTACACGGGTTCTCTTTCAACCGTGGAAACAGTTGGAATTGGGCAAGATACGGGCTACAGTGGTAAAATATGGTTGAAGGTTGGGAGAGTGGATTGTGCTGCCTAGACTCCGATCCCACAGAGTGCGGTGTACATCTCTGCCTTGAAACCCCTGGAAAAAAAGAGTACGACCTGTCCTAGTATTCTGAACGAGATGTTTATGAGTGTCATTGTTTGGCAAAGGTGAGTAAGCGCGACGCATCACGTGATTTGACACACTTGTAATTTTGACAGAGCGTTTTTCAGAATGTGAATTTGTGATACAGTATTACAGTAATTGGATTTGCAAAGAAGTTCGAGTTCATGCCGTGCGATGCAGCGGCCCTACACCCCAAGTCTGTTTGTAATGAAACTCGTCGCCGTTAAAAGCTTCCGTTGATCCTCTGCTGCTTCTCTTTTCTCCTTCAACATGGGAGCCGCTGTAAGGGAGCTCATATTCGTCCTCCAGCTCTTCTTCCCCCCTGAATTGGCAATGCAACAAGCAATTTATGTCCTGGGGGTTCTCATTGCCTTGTATCCCGTCCTCCGACTTCACGCGAATCAGCTCAATGAAGCCCGCCGACAAGCACCTGTCACGGGGTGGATGAAAAGCCTTAAGAGTCTCCTTATACAAGCATTCCAGGAGGAGGCAGACGATGTCGAAGCCTGGACAACAGGCTTGAATTTTGCCCCCGAGTATGCAGGCTATATTTGCCGTGATCTCGACAGACTTTACACACTCCTCGGGCTCAACCACAACAATGTGGATCCCGCTTCTTTTATTTTCCGCCAACCACGCCCCGTTCTGGTTACCTCTCGATTAAACTGCAAATTTTGTCCCGCTGCCAATCGAAATTTGGTCCCGTCGCTTCGTCGTCGTCGCAAGGGAAACCAGCAGTCCGTGTGGCTGTTGGACTCCTCTTTCAAATGGGTCTCAGCTGATTTGCTGGTCGCCCATTGTGCGACTTGCAAAGCAGATTATTACCCGGACCGCATCACACGCGTAGGCCATGGCCGCCAACGTTCCGAGCTTTTGGAATATGACGCCCAGTTTCTCCGGGTGTCTAAAAGCGGGATATGGGTTGATAGAAAAATTGCAATTGCTCAGGAGAAAGCATTGCAGAGGTTCCACTCTGGCTGGTCAAATTTTGCGGACTGGGTCAATGATACCACCGAAGACATCAATGTCAAATTCACCTATCGTCAATCCCAGCGCCTTTTCCTTGAACATTTTGCCCGCCGACTGCTGATAGCCCATCGGAAAGCGGACACATTCTCCTGCGATGCACACTCTACTGCCAAATCCCTGGCTGAGAAGGTCCGAGAGTCAATCGGGATCAACGGCGGTGTTATACCCTCCTCTATGCACCATGGTTGCATGGACTGCACGCACATCAAGCGTTATGGTGCAGAGGATGGGGGAAACCTTGGGGGGGATGCCGGTGTTGTCGGTTCCGAGTCAGGGCCTGCAGAAGCTGTATGTTTGTCCTGTATCTTTCAAAAATCATTTATTTATCTACCTTCACTCTACAGATAGCTCCAGACGCCACAGGAAACGAGCCAATGCCTCCAAATTTTCCGGAAACACTGGCCCAGCAGGATGCTCCTCCTGAGGGCTTCCCGCGGGGATATGTGAGAATGGCGGTTATGGACGGGAAGACCCTTAAACACCGGGTACGTACGAAGTCCACAGTGCAAGATTTGAAGCTGAATACCCTTCTAGAAATGTGCTGTGGATGATTGCCAGAACCCTCTGCTCAATTACAAGAATGGCCGCTTCTGTGAAACTCACCTTGAGCTTCGCAACATTTGTGGGATTGTCCCGTGTGGCCGCCCGATTCGCCATTCTGATGCCCTTACGTGCGACGATCAATCTCATATCAACTGGCATAAGCAATACGAAGATAGGTTTCATCGGCTGTCTTTCCCTGGGGTCCAACGAGTTATCCGACGTCAGCTTGGTGCCAGTGAGGCCGGAGCACCGCATGAAGTTCGTGGACCATCCCTACAAGTCCAACTGCAGGCTTTGGGCAATACACCGGGTGACAGGGTGGTCCATACCTTCAAAGCGAAGTCCATTTACTGTCTCCAAACCGTCCAGTGGGCCTGTGGTCTTCCGATTGGATGGGGAAAATGCTACCGATCGGAAAGCACCCCCCAAGTACTTGCTTTTCTCAATAGAATTTGGGCGGATTACGCAGAGTCTAGGCCAAGTTTTATGGTATACGACAAAGCATGCGAGCTGCTTCGACATATTGCCACACAGGACATCAATGATTTTTGGCTTACCTCAACAAAATTCATCGTAGATGCTTGGCATTACATTGGCCACAGAGCTACCGACATCCTCTGCCGAACTCGATGTAATCCGGCACCCACCAATGGGTCTCAGCCGGATTTGGTACTCACCGAAGTCGATGACGATGGGGTTGTCCATCAAACAAGGGCTTTCAACACTGAAACTGCCGAACAGTTGAATTCCTGGCTGAACGGTTTTGAATCGCAGCTACGCCAGATGACGGATGTCAATTATGATTTCTTCATCCATGTCTTGATGATGCTTTACGGGGAAACAGTTGAGAAGCGAGTGGTATCGGAGGGGAAGGAACTAACCGAGGAGTTCTGGGACGATGTTGATGGTATTACTTTCATGGATGTAAATGTTTGAGAATCTCATGTGTCGGGTACCAGTAGGGTCCAGTGGCTTCCAGTGTACCTCGGGTCCGTTTTAGCCTACTGATTAGTACTGGACCTGGTTGACTACGCATGGCTGTTGGGGCGATTGGCTTTTGTGTGTTTGTATAATTCAATCTGAACAAATGGGAGAAATAAATGTGATGAAGGGCCGGTGATATCCAGTGGCTCTCATTGAACAATAAGGTCAGTGAGAGCCGCTGGATGCCGCTGGCCCCAAGATAATTTCCCGGCCAGTGATATCCAGTGGCTCTCGTTGAATGGATAAGGTCGATGTGAGCCGCTGGATGCCTCTGGCCACAAAACCTTTTTCCCGGCCAGTGATATCCAGTGGCTTTCCTCTCCGACGAGTCGTTGAGTGGATAAAGTCAATGGGATGGGAGCCGCTGGATGCCGCTGGCCTCGAGATAATTTCCCGGCCAGTGATATCCAGTGGCTCTCGTCGAGTGGATAAGGTCGATGCGAGCCATTGGATGCCGCTGGCCACAAAATTTTTCCCTGGCCAGTGGTATCCAGTGACTCTCCAGTGGCACTCTGATGAGTCATTGAGTGGATAAGGTCGATGGAATGGGAGCCGCTGGATGCTGCTGGCTTCAAAACAATTTCCCGGCCAGCGATATCCAGTGGCTCTCGTTGAATGGATAAGGTCAATGAGAGCCGCTGGATGTCGCTGGCCTCAATCCAGTCTTGAGGCCAACGGAATCCAGCGACTTTGACTAACCCAGCAAGGTTGGTGGGGGTCAGTGGACCTCACTGAACAGTGCCTGGTACATTAAATATTATATTCCAGTTGAGTTTGGAGTAACCTCCAATGAATGCCCGTTCAGAAACATTGAGTTGTGTCTAATTTCATGTGGAAAGCCATTGGATTCCACTGGCTTTCATTACTTCTCCACATACAGTGAGGTCCACTGAGAGCCGCTGGCCTTTGCCTAAACGCAGGAGACGACTTCCATATTTGGTGGAGCACACGGTTAGGCGTTGATGCCCGGGGAGGTCCGATGGAAAGCAGTGCGTCCGCCAATGATTGCCGGTGCGGGCCATCGGCCCGCGTGACCATGTGCCCTGCGGGCATATTACTGAACATTTCGCGGGACGCTTCGGAGAACTCCTGCGGCCAATCTTCTCCACTGCCACAGTACTGGTTCCGTCCTCCAAGTCCGCTGTCCGTGCTGGTGGTCTGTCTCTGTTGACTCTATGACGAGTGCGTCGCTCTTCTACCTCCAGGCGTCTCCATTTCTCCTCGACGAAGTGGACGATATCAACTTCCTTCCCGTTGCTAGATCTCCTCTTCCTTTCTCCTACTCTTTTCTTTTCTGAATTCCCTTCCTCTCCCCAGGCTCCTATCACCCATACAATTTAGAAACGTGTTCATCGTCTGCCAGAGGCTCCCGGAAGAGTCAGGTCAAGTAATCAAAGTGGTGCGCGAGGCGAGGCGCATGGCGAATACAATATGTAAATAACTCCTCTATCCGTTCCCGACTAGTGTTTCTCTGTCTCTTCATCCTGGATTCCTCATCCAGTCTTTGAAAAGAGGAATTACTTCCGCACACGGATTCGCCCCTCATCTCGCGCACTGCACTTTATTCCCCATTCTCTCTACCGTAGTGCTCAGCTAACGGTGCCGGATTGATCTCCCGCCTCTGGGTAACCTCGGCTGGGCGATCTAATGTGTCGCGATCGGGACTTCCACCGCGTACGACATGAACGAGCTTCGCTGCAGCGCTTTCTACCTTTCTTGCTCTCGGTCGAGAACAGCGCTCATTACTTTTTCTTCAACGCATATACTCATCATCTTTAACGAAGGTAAGTACGATCACAAGTATTTCCTTGCACGGTGACTTCAAATATGGTGCGCCGTCTTCTTTGGCGGGCTTCCCAGTGAACCGTCTCTAGACCCCTTACCCCGCGCGCGGATTCGAGTTTGACTCCGGGTGTGCGATGAATCATCTTAATTTCCCTGGCTCTCTCTCGTCAACCAGCAGCACTTTTCTTGCTTTGATCGGGGCCTCCTCCTTCGCATGCTAGTGATCCTCTTTAACTCCCCGGTTGTACTCCAGCCTAACTCGGCGCGCGGAATCCTTTGAATGGGGCGGAATATTCAACTTCTTCGGCTTGCGTGTTCCCTTCAGTTGTGCTTCAACATCTCGAGATCTCTTCTTTTCCTCCCGAGAATATTACTTCTTCCAGTCTTAGATCTGTGGCCCTCCTCCGAGTCGTTGTCGCCTTCCAGACATCCCATATTTATCGATGACGACGCTGGGGAACGCCGACTGGAAACGAAGTTCGTCAAATGCGAGTAAGAATGGATCATTAATATTCATGGTTCGCTCCATCTTGGTCGCCTAGATTCTCCTTCCTTCTGAATCCTTCGTCGTTTTTCTTTTACTTACATATCGTTTCTAGTTTTTCGGCCGAATCGCGTGTATCCGCTGCACAAGCCTGAGCCTAACATCCGTCACGGTTCCACCTCCCGCAGAAGTCTCCCGGCGCGGTGTTCCTCCCTACCTTAGTCCTCGAACAGCTACCTCTGATTCCGACGACGCCCCTAGCCCGATATCCCGCCCCGCCCCCGCGCCCCTGGTGCCAGTGCATTCCTGCTTTAGCACGTCGCAGGGACCCCACTAGCCACAAAAAGTACAAGAAAAGAAAGGCGAAGACGGCCCTCGACGCGCTCCGTCTCCGTTCCCATCAAAACGTAAGTTGATATTCTGTCGACAACAACAATAACAAGAAAGTTCCAATTGTCTATCTAGTACCTTCGCGCTACTACCCCTGGACAAAGTACCGTCCGTGACGCGGCAGATTCAAATCGGGGGCGCCTCAGACGTGGATCTCGCACTGTGCATTGTTCGAAGTTCACGTTCATGCTTCAATCCCGCGCCCGTCCATAAGTACGCCGTGCAGATGAGTGGGTGGGCCGAGGCGCTCGGTCTGTCGCTGGCACTGGCACAGGTATACAGGCATCCCTCCACCGCGACCATATACATCCTGCCACTGGTAATTAATCCCCGGCTCATCCCCGACTCACCGCTCACCGTCCGGAGGGGAAGGGAAGGGGCGCATTAATGCAGTTTCAGTTCTCGGAGATGAGTGCGATTGAACTGGGTCCAATTAAAGATAGGTGAGTAAGTAGCTTATTTTTATGCAAGCGTAAGTTCTTATTGTGTTGCAACTTGGATTCATGGGCATGGGATCCGCGTCGATGCGGCGCTGGTTCCGTTCCGTGGGCCGTGCGCCGTGAAATGATATTTTATTAGGAGGATGCTGATCCCAAAGCACGAATGCATGCATTGTGGCTGGTATAATCTCGGACTCGGACTCGGACTCGGAGAGGGATGTCTTGCAGGCCTAAGGAAAATAACGGATCTTCGGATTCGGACCTTCCGCGATACCTCAGAAGTTGGCCATGGAGTTACTTCGGTTACATGTAGTTGATACCTCCAACCGCTGATTTTCCTCCAGTGCTCCGCGAGATCCTTTCATTACATCACTCAGCTGGCAGCGTCCCCGCGGGGGCGCATAACGCCGCACGCGTCTTTTGTCTCGTCGTACGCGTTGATCCGTGCGGAATCGTTCAATCAATCCCGAATGGGGCGGGCCCTCCCTCGCCCTATTGTCACTGTGTCCCGCCAGTGGCAACGTGGGAGCGCGTTTATTGTGTTGTGAATTGCGGCGCGCTGCTGCCAGGCACGACGAAGCCTGCGCAATTGTACTTGAAACCTGCGTGCGCGCGTAATTGTATACAATTCCACTTGGCGGAGTAAGCGCAGAAGGGAGAACAATTGGGTGGGTGGTATAAAGGGTGGGTGGGGCGGGGGTTGGAGGATTCAGTTCGTGCTTTCGCTTTGAACTTCGCCCGCTGCGATACCCTCGTCCTCACCCTCATCCTCCTTGTCCTCCCTCATCCTCACCGCACCCGCACGCACATATCGCATTCAATGGACGCCTTCGCATCGATCGTATCGTACTTCGTCGCCGAGCACGTTGTCGAGGACCAGCCGGAGCTGCCGACCGTCGACGAGGACAAGTCGTCCGGCTCGAGCGGCTCGTGCGTCGTCGCCTGAGCTTCATTTACACCATATACATACGAGTGGACGACGACAGGCATGATCACGGTGCGTTTTCATCACCATCCACCCTTCCCCGCCGCGAACTTGATTCTGACGATGTGTTGTTGTTCAGTATACAACGCAGCATTATCATTTGTACAAACGCAACGCACACGCACACGCACACGACGACGACTCACGCGCACGCATCTTCATCGCTACCACGCTATCATAATTAGGCGGGCACTAGGGAATCGGGATCCATTGTCGGGCACTGAGGGGTTATCAGATATTTACATAAACGCCCTCCCGTACTAGTATACTTATATTCGTTCGATTTATTGGATTTTCAATTATTATTATTTCTTCGGGTACGTCGAGTGAGCGTTGTCGATGGCCAGAAGCGCGGCTGTGGTGGATGAAAGCAAGAGACAAAAAGACAATTGAGAATCACGTGCCCCGGAACGCTTATCTCAGCTTCCCGACTTCCTCCCGCCCACCGCCATGCTGTCGACTCGCGCCGTCGGCCTCGGCTCGCCCCTGCGCAAAGCCCTCTTCTCCCCGAGCCTCGGTTAGCCTCAATCCATCCCCGCAAGCTCCAGCATGACTCACTCACCCTCCCCGCCAGCGCGCAACCGGTCCCTCATCCGCACCACTCTCGCAAAACGGTGAGCCCTGCGAGGCCAACACGACGAGGAAAGCAGCGGCTGATACAGGTTACTATAAGTGCGGTGCAGACGGAATCCCTGCCCCCCTCCGCGTCGGTCGACATCCTCAACAAGCAGCGGCTGCTGCGCCCCTCGAGCCCGCATTTCACGATCTACCAGCCGCAGCTCACCTGGATCGCGTCCATCGCGAACCGCATCACGGGCTCTGCGCTTAGTACCCGTGCGTCCCCCTCCCCTTCCTCTCCCTCCTCGTCTTCGTCTCCTAATAAGCCATGACGTCCCCGCAGTCCTCTACGCCTTCTCCCTCGCCTACCTCCTCGCCCCCGGCACCTTCGACAGTGCGCACGTCATCGAATTCGTCGCGGGCCTCCCCGACGGCGTCAAGTACGCCGGCAAGGCCCTCCTCGCCGCGCCCTTCGCCTTCCACTCGCTCAACGGCGTCCGCCACCTGTCGTGGGATATGGGCAAATGTGCGTCGTCCTCCGAGTCATTCATTCATTCTATCTTCTCGTTCTCGTATTTTGGATTCCCTCCTCGTCTTTCTACCTCGTCTTTTGGACATCTTCTCTTTGGTATACCGGCCAACGCTGACGCTACGCCCCCAGTCATGAGCATCAAAGGCGTGTACACGACGGGCTACGCGGTCCTCGCCGGCACCGCCGTCGGGACCGCCGTTTTGGTCTTCCTGTAGCTGTAGTCCTCTGTTGTTACGCTGTCTCGAATTCGGACGCAAGCACAACTGTAGAATTTGGAAGGACGCGCAGTGTCAATTGTAGAGACCTTTAGCCGTCTGAACGCCGTCGACGATGCCTTGAATAACACCTCTGTCTTTCGACGCATGTTTCGCGCCCTTTGCCTTTAACTTGATGCGCGCTTGCTCGTCTCCTCCCCCCCTCCCCACTTCGTCCTCCTGAACTCGACTTGCCTGCCTCTCGGGCCCGCTCCCCGCATCTGTCCGTCCAGTCTCTTTCCGTCGACACTGGAACGTCCTCAAGCTCCCGATGAGTTGAGTCCGATTGAGTTATCCGCCGTAGCCGTTGCCGCACCCAATTGCAAATAAAAGATTCAGACGACGCAAAAGCACAGAGAGCGGTGCAAGCACCCGATCCCGGATCGAACGGGGAGCTTCTGCGCCTCATTTCAGTTTGGGTTCTACAAAGAGATGGCAGATGCACGCCATGTGCTACCGGGTGTTGCTACACCCTACCAATGACTGGATAAGTGTAGGTACTGTAAGGCCTTCGGAGGATGGAGTCGCAACCAGGACTCGGACTCAACTGCCGGGACATGCACATGGGACTCGGAAGAGGTGGGTTCAAGTTGGATGAATTTCAGCCTTGTAAAATCAAAAATCGGCTAGAGCTAATAGTAAATGGAATGGAGAATGAAAGAAAAAGGTAAAATGGAAAACTGCCTCGGAGGACGTTGAACACCCGACCCCGGATCGAACGGGGACCTTCTGCGACTTCATTTGATCAACTGGGCACTTTGTAAGGTCTGCAGATGCACACCATGTGCTACCGGGTGTTGCATCTTTTAAATGCTGGTATAAGTATAGCTATTGTAAGGCTTTCAGATAATAAGGTCTCAACCGGGACTCAGATTCAACTTTGGGACATGGGACTCGGAAGAGGTGGGTTCAAGTTGGATGAATTTCAGCCCTGTAAAATCAGAATCGCCTTGAGCTGCTAGTGAACTTGAACACCTAAAAATACGAGATCAAGTAAAGAATAACCACTAAAAATTTTACTAAAAAGTAAACAGAGACCATACATGTGGACCACCCGGCCCCGGATCGAACGGGAGACCTTCTGCTGACATCATTACTCAAGAAGCAACATAATCAATTTCAGCCCTGTAAAATCAAGATCCGCTTGCACTGTAGTCTGTACTATAGAATAGCTGAATATCAGAGCGAGCTGAAAAGATAAACAGTAAAAAGTAAAAAGTTGACGAATTCCAGGAACCACCTGACCCCGGGTCGAACAGGGACCTTCTGCGACTCTATCGGCTATTTTTGCGGTAGAGTTGGCAGATGCACGCCATCGTGCTATCGTGTGCTGCTTACCTTGCTAACGATGGGATTATAAGTGCTTCGCATCCTCCGACTGCGACTCGGACTCGCAGTCGGGAATTAACTTCCTACATTGCCGGAAGAGGTGGCCCGGCCTCCACTAGCATTATAACAGAGTCGGTCAAATCTGGCCATGGGCCTTGCGAAATCAACCGGCTGGAGCTGTACCTGATAATATTGACATGAGAGTACTTTTTAAAAAAGTAGTAAAAGGAATGAAAATTTAATCCTACAACCCGACCCCGGATCGAACGGGAGACCTTCTGCTCATTACAGTACTCGAGAAGCGACATAATCAGCAGATGCACACCATGTGCTACCAGGCTTCTCTTTTGCCCTTCAATGTTGGTATAAGTGTAGGTAGGGCTTTTGGACTTGTCAGACTCGGATGATTCAGGATTGAACAGGAAGGTGGCCCGGGATCCACTAGAATCGGTCGAATTTTAGCCCTGTAAAATTAAAATACCGGTAGGCTTGAAGTCTGTACTACAGAATAGCTAAATATGAGAGCGAGTGAAAAATAGACAGTAAAGATTAAAAAAGCCAACCAAATTGCTAATCACCCGACCCCGAATCGAACGGGAGACCTTCCGCTGAACTCAAATCCAATAAAGATAGTTTCTGCAGATGCACACCATGTGCTACCAGGCATCCATTATGTCCTCCATTATTGGTATAAGTATAGGCAGGGATTGCGGAAAGTGAAGTCTCAACCGGGGTCGGCCGGGAAGAGGTAGAGTTCAAGTTGGGTGAATTTCAGCCTTGTAAAACCAAAATCGCTGTGATCTGCTAGTGAACTTGAATGCCTGAATATCAGAGCTGAAAAGATAAACAGTAAAAAGTAAAAAGTTGACGAATTCCAGGAACCACCCGACCCCAGGTCGAACAGGGACCTTCTGCGACTCTATTGGCTGTTTCCGCGACAGAGTTGGCAGATGCACACCATGTGCTATCAGGTGCTGCTTACCTTGCTAACGATGGGATTATAAGTGCTTCGCATCCTCTGACTGCGACTTGGACTCGCAGTCGGGAATTAACTTCCTACATTGCCGGAAGAGGTGGCCCGGCCTCCACTAGTATTATAACAGAGTCGGTCAAATCTGGCCATGGGCCTTGCGAAATCAACCGGCTGGAGCTGTACCTGATAATATTGACATGAGAGTACTTTTAAAAAAAGTAGTAAAAGGAATGAAAATCTAATTCTACAACCCGACCCCGGATCGAACGGGAGACCTTCTGCTCATTACTCAAGAAGCGACATAATCAGCAGATGCACACCATGTGCTACCAGGCTTCTCTTATGTGCTTCAATGTTGGTATAAGTGTAGGTAGGGCTTTTGGACTTGTCAGACTCGGATGATTCAGGAAATGTGAAGAAGGTGGCCCGGGATCTACTGATATCGGTCGAATTTTAGCCCTGTAAAATTAAAATACCGGTAAGCTTGAAGTCTGTACTACAGAATAGCTAAATATGAGAGCGAGTGAAAAATAGACAGTAAAGATTAAAAAAGCCAACCAAATTGCTAATCACCCGACCCCGAATCGAACAGGGAACCTTCCGCTGAACTCAAATCCAACAAAGATAGTTTCTGCAGACACACACCATGTGCTACCAGGGCCTGCTATACCTTGCCAACGATGGGATTTATAAGTACACACATAGATAGGGCTTTTGGACTTGTCAGACTCGGATGATTTGGGAAACGTGAAGAAGGTGGCCCAGGATCCACTCGAATCGGTCGAACGAATTTGGCCATGGGCGCAGCAAAATCAAAATCACTGGCAGCTGAACCTTGTCTGTAGAACATAGAACATTTGAAAATACGAGAGTGAGTAAAAATAACCCTTGAACAATAAAAAGTAAAAGGCAACCCGGCTAATTCTTAAACACCCGACCCCGGATTGAACGGGAGACATTCTGCTGACTCTGTTATCGCAGCTGAGAGCCCATAATTAGCAGATGCACACCATGTGCTATCAGGTGTCTGTTACATCTGTGTGGAGGTGGAAAATATGGGCTTGGGCTGTTTGGTTGCCATCTTGTGGTGTTTGAGTTATGTTTAGTTGTATTGATAGCGGGAAGACGGTAAGTAAAATAAATGAATGGTTGTCCGACGACTTGCACGCTTCTCTCGTTGTTCTCGACACCATGCAAGTCCACTTGGCACTGGAATGATAGCAGCATGCAGTGGGAGCAATGTCTTAATAGAAAAGAACTTCTGAGCAACAAAAACAAAGTGACCACCTGACCCCGAATCCAACAGGGGACCTTCTGCTACAATTTTGGACAGTTGGGCACAATAATCAGCAGATGCACACCATGTGCTACCGGGCATCTTTTTATGTGCTTCAATGTTGGTATAAGGATAGGTCTGGAGGATGGAGTCTCAACTGGGACTTGGATTCAACTTCGGGACGTGGGAAGAGGTAGAGTTCAAGTTGGATGAATTTCAGCCCTGTAAAAGCTTGAGCTGTAATCTGTAGTCTGTACAATATAGGACATCTGGATATGAGAGCGAGGAAAGAATAGACAGTAAAAAATAAAAGGTTTTAGTCTAAAGCGTGAACACCCAACCCCGGATGGAACGGGAACCTTCTGCGAGAATAATCGGCAGATGCACACCATGTGCTATCGGGTGCTGCTTACCATGCTAACGATGGGATTATAAGTGCTTCGCATCCTCCGACTGCGACTCGGACTCGCAGTCGGGAATTAACTTCCTACATTGCCGGAAGAGGTGGCCCGGCCTCCACTAGCATTATAACAGAGTCGGTCAAATCTGGCCATGGGCCTTGCGAAATCAACCGGCTGGAGCTGTACCTGATAATATTGACATGAGAGTACTTTTTAAAAAAGTAGTAAAAGGAATGAAAATATAATCCTACAACCCGACCCCGGATCGAACAGCAGACCTTCTGCTCATTACTCAAGAAGCGACATAATCAGCAGATGCACACCATGTGCTATCAGGCATCTGTTATGCCCTTCAATGTTGGTATAAGTGTAGGTATGGCTTTTGGACTGATACAGTCAGACTCGGAGGATTTGGGAAATGTGAAGAAGGTGGCCCGGCCTCCACTCGAAACGGTCGAGTTGGGGCTCTGGGAAACCACAACCAAAATTGGCTTGAGCGGTATTACAATGTAGTCTGTAAAATGGAAATGCAAGTGATTAAAAAAATTTCGGAAGTTCGACTGGCCACCACCCGACCCCGGATCGAACAGGAGACCTTCTGCTGACGTTATTTCTAAGAGGCGGAATAATTGGCAGATGCACACCATGTGCTATCGGGTGTCTGCCATGTCTGTGTAGAGGTGGGAAATATGGGGCTGGGCTGGCACCCGTGTGGTGTTTAATTTGAGTTACAGTGGTTGCATTGACTCAGATAGTGGGAACATGGTAAGTAAAATGAACGGCTGTCCAATGACTTGCAAATCATTCTCCTCTCATTTTTCTCGACTGCACTAGTCCACTGGGACAATAGTAGCAGCATGGAAGGGATGTTTTACCAAAAAAGAACTTGAGCAGAAAAAATTGACCACCCGACCCCGGATCGAATGGGGACCTTTCTGTATCTCACTTGAGTTTAGGCTTTGCAGAGAGATGGCAGATGCACACCATGTGCTATCAGGTGTTGCCACACCCTACAAATGCTGGGGTTGTAAGTGCA
Source organism: Mycena galericulata (assembly GCA_029289565.1). Classification (NCBI taxonomy): domain Eukaryota; kingdom Fungi; phylum Basidiomycota; class Agaricomycetes; order Agaricales; family Mycenaceae; genus Mycena; species Mycena galericulata. Next base: position 131,312 of record JARKIA010000233.1, read on the forward strand.
TACATAGGCCGTTTGGACTTGAACAGTCAGACTGAGATGATTCGGGAAACGAAGAGGCCGGCCTCCACTGGCATGGGCTCTGCAAAATTTGATAAAATAAGCTTGAGCCATTGAGAATATTGACAGTGAAGCAAAGAATAACCACAAAACAGTAAAAAATAGAACATAGACGAGATCACGGACCACCCGACCCCGGATCGAACGGGACCTTCTGCAACACACGTACCTTGCTTTCACAGATGGCAGATGCACACAATATGCTACCGGGTGTTGCAACATCTTTTCAATACTGGGTTATAACTTTTATAAGTGCATACATATTAGGCCTTTGGGACTTGTCAAACTCGGATGATTCGGGATTAAACGGGAAGAGGTGGATCCTCCCGCATTATGATGGAGTTAATCGGATTTGGCCATGGACGCTGCGAAATGAAAACCGACTTGAGCTGTATTACCTGAGAATACTACTTTAAAAAAAGAAAGAAAGACAAAGTAGTAAAAGGAAAATGTAAATGTACCACCCGACCCCGAATCGAACAGGGACCTTCTGCAACTCTATTGGCTATTTCTGCGGCAGAGTTGGCAGATGCACATAATGTACTACCAGGTGTCTGCTATGTCCGTGTGGAGGTGGGGAATATGGGCCGGTGGCCATCTTGTTGTGAGTTATGGTTGCATTGCACCATATCAATCAATATTGATTGCCTAACTGATGCCGATACATCGGATGACTGATCTATCATACCGGCATCGGCGACCCATCAGATGCCGAACATTCAACCAAAAGTTGAAAACAACCGACTAGTGACCTTCGTAGATACTGTCTGTATTCCACCGACACAAAGTTGATGTTGCCAGCAGAAATGACCAGAATCTATTGATATTAAACCCTCCAAGCGATAATGTATGACCTTCCAGGGCACATATCCTGGTTTGCTCGACACTATATTGCAATTGGAGCACCAAGGAGTTTCGGGTATCTTCGAAGAATACCTTCCATGGAACGGTGGTTCAGACCCTGCGAAGTCGAGAGCTTCCATGTTGGGTAGTCAGTGGAAGAGATTGAATGAAAACAATTTCCCCAGAAGGTTTAGTACAATCAAGTGTTGCATGATTGGCCACCGGCTAGTGATGCAGAATGGGCTGCGGTAGAAATTCTTCAAGTCATTTCGCGTGTGTGTTGACTACTTCCACATCGTTTCTTTGGTTCGGTAGCATTTCAACTTTAGTTGATAGATCTTGTCATTTCAATTTTTTTCGTGAATGTGCCGTTCAACTGCTCATATTTATTGGACACTATATGGCTTATACGGATGAACAACCCATCGCATAGATGGTAATCTACTACAGGAATCTTGGTGAAAGCCTCTCTTTTCATAATTTCGCTGGTTTCGGACGCTGAGTTTACAACATCCCTACTTCTATGGCCTTGATTTGTAGGGCCTGCGTCGGGAAATATCAGTTATCTCCACATCCCAACGGTAATCGTTCCCTGCCAGTATTTTGGAAAAAGCTCGCGACGCGAAGAAGTCCCCTGCGGCAAACCAGAGCTGGAGGAGACTAAGTGGCAATTCAAGATTTTTGCTGACATTATTGAAACATACACCGGGATGGCCAGTCGGACGATAACATCCCCTCAACTCTCCCTCTTCATCGGTTCCCCACACATGGGTGGTCTTATCGATAGTGGAGTTACCGAACAACCCGCGCATAGTATCGCGGATGTTTTCGCAGGAAGTTCTTATTCTTCAGTTAGTACCATTCCCGATGCTGTGGTCCAAAACGTACGCATATATCACCGTGTCCGTGTCGAGAGATGACCCATCGGTAAAGAGGACAGACTCTTCTGTATAACTGGCGATCTCGACTCCTTGCTTTATCTTCACCTTTCCCGACCTGATCAGCTCCGCACAACCGACATCGACCCCTAGCACAATAGTGTCAGTACCGAATCGTATCTTTTCAACCAAAACGCTTAGCACAATATCCTGCAGGAATAATGAGTGGAACCATCGAAGACCGTGAATTTATTGAAACTACCTCCATATGCCTTGTAGAATAGGGAAAAGAGGCCTTTGCCGGTCACGAGTTTGAAACCTTTTTCCCTGAGCCCAGAGTGGGTCGCACTCTCGTTCTCGGATACCTGGGCTTCCGTTGCCCTATCGAATCTCTTCATCAAGGCGAGAGGCTTGGCCAGAACAATAAAATCAGTGACCTCCGTTGGAAGTTGATCGGGCCAAAAGTGCTCTAGGACTGCGCGAACTGAGTTGATCCCCACGATAGTGGTTCCAGAACGCTGGATCATAACAACGTTCTCTGCACCGTTGAGATGGGGGCTCTCGAAGTACGGCGGGAAATATGTGCTATCAAGCCGCTAAATGCAAATGGACAAATGAACTATCCACTATACACCAACAACCAAATCACACTACAACCAATCACTCCTCTTGTATTGAGAGCTTTGAGTCGGGTAGTTCGGGGTTTGAATCAACGGTTTGTTGACCCTATAGCTAGTCTGTACTCGTAGGGGTACTTGCTAAGATCGCTACTCAATTAAGGTGTCTTATTTGAGTAAGGTTCTTGGATATTGTCTGGGTAGTTCTGGTCTTATTTCAAGACTAATGCGGTACAATGTACGATGTTTTAAGAGTTTAATGACACAAGGTCGGGTTTGGGTGTCTAATAGACGGGTTTGTGGTTATACACCAAGGTTTTTGGATGGCTTTCGGCCTTAAAAGAGCTTTCGGCTCAGTACAGATGTTCGGCTTTCGGCCTTAAGAGAGCTTTCGACTCAATATGATTCAACGAGACTGGTTCTGACGGCTTTCGGCCTTAAAAGAGCTTTCGGCTCAGTACTGATGTCGGCTTTCGGCCTTATTCAAAGGGTTTTCGACCCAGTTCTCGAGGTTTCTTATATTTTTAAGGTCTGATCCAAATCCAAATCTATTTCTGGTGCTAGGTGTCTGTGGGCTAGGCCCGAGCTAATAAAATCTAGTGGAACAAACAAGGACAACCAACTCTGGTGCCTGCCTCCAAGGGATATGCGCTCCCGTTCCTGCCCTTTCTGCCCCTTATTTATACTACTCTCAACCTGCTTACACTACTTGGTTTACGCTACTTGCTCTCTAATATGACTCGTACGGCCTCCTGTCTCCGTCGGCGTCCCTCGTTCTTGATTGGCCAGTAAAGGCGTGCTCTGACAGTTGCACACGGTCGTTGGTTTGATCCATCAAGGAGCTCTTCTTGGCAACTGATGCCTTGCTCAAGTAAGGTCTTCTTCGTCTGTGGCTCTATGTCCCGAGCCCGGAAGGGTCTTCTTCGTCTAGCCTGCCATCGTAGCTTCAATACGGTACCCCATAGTCATAGGTTAGCTCAACCCGTCTATCCCTGGTTCGATTAGGAACCTAGGATGCCTTATCCGATTTAAGGATTATCGCGATCTCTATAGTGATGCTGGTTGCCTAGATCCGGAATTGCCGGTTCTATTCTTGGATGCTATCCGTCTTGGCAGTATCTGCCTTCTCTCAGTAGCCATTCCCATCATGTGGCCTGAACGCGCTAGTCCTTTGTGTCAAACACAGACAATCTTAGTCTAGTCAATCTTTTTATGAAGGACTTGGTTCCGCCACTGTGCAAGTATGATAGTTTCCTTCCCATCTCCTTGGTAAGTGTCCCAGCAAGCAGCCTTAGGCTTTATATAACCTAGTTTCTCTGCCACGATAGTCTAGTTCCTTACTCGAGTAAGACATATATTGGCCCCATTTGTGGAGGTACCGCTATAGATCCTCCCGGTTCATTCCCTAGTGCTATTAGACTTGTTAGGCTACTCGTTCGGAGCTCCCGAAAGCCTCTTAGGTATGTAGCACACATGCTTGACAGCTGGAAATGCGTAAAATGCGCAAATTCAGGTGTACTTGATTACACGGCTTATCACCGTGGAAGCAGAGGTCTTGACAAATGTCAGCTGCGCTATTCCCAGCACCAACAACGATGACGCGTTTCCTGGCAAAGGACTCCCCGCCCTGATAGTCCGCTGCGTGTGCCGTCGTCCCACGGAACAGAAATGAACCAGGGATAGACGGTGTATAGGGAGATCCGAGTGCGCCGGTGGCCAAAACAATGTGAGCGGGATTAAGTGTAATGGGCGATCCATTGCGGTCAATTGTAACGGTCCATCGCTTGGACACGTCGTTATACGTTGGAGTGGGAAGGACACGGGAACTGGTCCAGACAATGAGGTCCTGGGATTTTGCGTATTGTTCTAGCCAATCTCCCATCTTATCACGGGGCGTATATACGGGCCAATTCTTTGGAAACGATTGATACAGCACTGCAAATATTTTTGAATCTTTATCAATATAGCAGATTGGCCACTCACTCGTGCTGGACGCCTTTGGGGAATGCAATGCGAGCGTGGGGTACCTCTTCCTCCAATTGTCACCAACTTGTTGGTTCGATTCGATCACTAGAGATGGAATATTCATCTGCTTGAATCTGGCAGCGACGTTGAGTCCTGTCTGCCCAGCACCGACTGCGTAAAATTTGGTTTACGGTCCGACAAGAACATTGAGACGTACGGATCAAGACCTGAGGTTGCTTCTCGGTGGTTTTGCGGCGTTCGCGGATCACTTCACTCCAAGCAAGTGTGTGGCCTCCGTAAATTCCTTCCTCATGAGTGGCTTCTTCATGTCCCCTTATCTCTGCAAGGGTCATGAGGACAGTGAGCGCCGTCCATTCCCCACTGTCCGCCGGAAGTAGAGACGCATAACCTTTTCCCACGCCCTTTTTACACGAGAAGGTAAATCCGAATGACACCGCAGCCACCGCCTGCCCAGGAGCTAGCTGGGCCGTAAAACCACCCAACTCTGGGGTCAATCCAGGCCTAGTTTCTATATCCAAATCGGTAATTGCGGCGGGGGCGAGGGTATCGATGAGATACGCGACGATTTTCCCATGTCCACTAAGACAACGGGTGTCCCAGCTGAAGGTGAGGAGGTCGCGCAGATAACCTTCTGGCTGAAAACAAGACGCAATTCCGTCGATGTTTGTTGATGCGATACAAGCGGCATAGCGCTGGAGCCACGATGCAGCTACTTGAAAGGGATCAGGATGCATTGGGACGAGAGAGACAAGGGGTCCGGGACTCGGAGGTTGAGTTGTATTTAAGGAAGAGGGTCCTATTGCGGATCATGGGCCAAAATCCGGTTCGATGCCAACGGGCGCGCTGTGTGAGGATTGTCTCTGCGCGCAACACAAGGGTATGGCGTTTTGTGATTCCCGGACCCTATGCCGGTTTTTGTTTTTGACGACCCCCAGGCTGAACCAACCAACCACGTCATACCACGTGACTTCCTAATAAGGCAATTATTCACGTGAGGAATGCCCGACCATACCGGAAATTTGCCTAACTGTTGCTCGTCGACCTCAACAGCCTACATAGGATTTGAGAAGTTGTTCTGAGGTGTCCTTAGAGATCTAGTTCTAATTATGTACCTATAAAACTGGAAATATTTCCTTCTATGTTGGTTTTCCACCAGTCACCAGTTTATCACCTGCCGTGAGGACACTTCGAGGGGGCTCTTTCGCAGACAAGCATGCATCACATATCCAATTAGTGGGAACACTTCCCGACTGGAGGCAACCGAGGAGATACTTGAAATAATCACCGAGTCAGTGGAAAAGTTAATCAGTAACGAAATAACAATAGTACCCATTCGGTCTCGCAACCTTCTTTTCTGCGCTGCACTACTTTTGGGTCATTCGCATTGTCCACAGGTTCCCCTGAATAACCACAAACACAGAGTTTCAGGGCTTCTGTCCAGGAGTCCCCCACCCCATCTTGTAACTCCTGTTGTTTGTGTTTGCGACCAGAACGCCTCGTAGCCAGCACTGGCCTGCTCTCATTGGTTAGCTTCAGTTCTATCCAAGGATTCATACGTACCGGTGATAAGCCGTGTAAACAAGTACACCTGAATTTGCGCATTTTGCATATTTCCAGGTGTCAAGCATGTGAGCTACATACCGAGAGGCTTTCGGGAGCTCCGAACGAGAAGCCTAATAGTCTAATAGCACTAGGGAATGAACCAGGAAGGCTTATGGCGGTACCTTCACAAATGGGGCCAACATATGTCTTACCCGGGTAAGGAACTAGACCACTATGGCAGAGAAACTAGGTTATATAAAGCCTAAGGCTGCTTGCTGGGACTCATACCAAGGAGATGGGAAGGAAACTATCATTATTGCACACAGGAAGAACCGAAGTCCTTCATAAAAGATTGACTAGACCAAGATTGTCTGTGTTTGACACAAAGACCTACCGCGTTCGAATCACATGATGAGTGGGGCATACCAAGAGAAGGTTGGGACGCCAAGACGGACAGTGTCCAAGAATAGCCACCGGCATTACCGGTCTAGGCAACCCGCATCACTGCAGACATCACGATAATCCTTATCCGGATAAGAACAGAACCTTAAAAGCCAGACTAAAGATAGACGGGTTGAGCTAACCTACAACTATGGGGTACCGTATTCAAGCTACGATGGCAGGCTAGACGAAGAAGACCCTCTCGAGCTCGGGACATAGAGCTACAGACGAAGAAGACCTTATCCGGGTAAGGCACCCGATGTCAAGATGGACCCTCCGACGGAGCAGATGGGAAATCTCGTGCTACATCAAAGCACGCCATACTCAACCAATGAGAAACGAGTATCGCCGACGGACGACAGGAGCAGTGGGGAGTCAGCTTAGCTATAGTAGTGTAATCCGGGCAGTGTAAGCAGGTTGGATTTAGTATAAGTAGGGGCAGGAAGTGCAAAACGGGAGCGCATATCCCTTGGAGGCAGGCACCAGAGTTGGTTGTCCTTGTTAGTTCCACTAGATTTGATTAGCTCGGGCCTAGCCCACAGAAACCTAGCACCAGAATAGAATTGGGATTGGATAAAGAACCTTAAAAATATAAGCAATCGAGAACTGGGTCGAAAACCCTTTGAATAAGGCCGAAAGCCGAACATCAGTACTGAGTCGAAAGCTCTTTTAACGCCGAAAGCCGCCAGAACCAGTTGTATCGTTGAATCATATTGAGTCGAAAGCTCTCTTAAGGCTGAAAGCCGCCCAAACCTTGGTGTATAACCACAAACTCGTCTATTAGACACCCAAACCTGACCTTGTGTCGTAAAACTACTATTACTCTGTCCATTGTACCGCATTAGTCTTGAAATAAGACCAGAACTACCCAGACAAACCAGGAGATCCTTACCCGGCTAAGACACCTTAGCCTTTTTAGTGATCAAAGCAAGCCGTCTACCAGTACAGACTAGCTATAGGGTCAACTAATCGTTGATTCAAACCCCAAACTACCCTCACATCGGCACTCACACAAGAGGAGCGATAGGTTGTTAGTGATTTATTAGTTGTTGGTGTTGTTAGTGGATAGCTCGTTTGTCCACTCGCATTAGCGGCCAGTAGCACATTTCCCGCCTTACTTCGAGAGCCACCGTCTCACCGGTTCTCCTGGATCCTCAGGACTCATCGTCGTAAAATTTTCGAAGGTGTCGTCGTGATTGCCGATGATTTGCGCCTAATCTGATCAGCGATCACACTACTATATTGGGCCAGGCGGGGCGCAATTGGGCGTAGAAGGTGTTTCCGAAGTTTAAATCACCTCAAATGAGTATATTATGCTCAGAAACATCGCAAATAATGTCCTTTGGAGCCCAAAAAAATCTTTTAGGGAAATGTTTTTTGGACCTCGGGGGTCGGACCAACCAACCGGCACCAGGTCCGGCATTCACGGTCCGCCATACCCTTGGCGCAACACGGAACGTCGCGGTGGAAATCTGATACAACAGTTAACTAACGAGAGGTTCCTTGCTGTCCTTCAGGCACCAAGACGTCGAAGTCGTCCCCATCAGTCCGATGCCACATACTCAGCTGGACCGTTCAAATATACATTTTTCCTTTCCCGGACTAAGATTCTCTCTAACGCCGATCCATTTTAGCCTGAGAATCTCCATCTCGAACTCCACGGGTGCTTACATTACGGGTGAGATATAATTTCTCTGATGTGGGGCGCAGTCGTTCGACAAATGTCGAGCGTATCGGGTCAACGATGCTGAATTACACATACTTCAACCGTGACTCGGACTCGCGGTCGGGAAACAGGAAGAGGCGCCAGACTCCGGTGCACTTCAAACTCAGCTGGGGTTGACGTCGAATCCCCCTCGTTGGCTCCAGGTATCGGGATCAAGTCCGGGACAAAAAGAAGTCAAAAAGTCAAAAAGAAATAAAAAATGCATCCGATCGAACCACCCGACCCCGGATCGAACAGGGACCTTCTGCGACTCCATTCCCCATGTTTCTGTAAAAGCAGAAGCACACCTCATGCTACCGGGTGTCTGCTACATCTTTGTGGAGGTGGGACAAATGGACCTGGGTCACCTGGTGGCCATCATGTGGTGGTGGTTGCATTTAGTACTATAGTCGGAAGATGGCAAGTAAAATCAACGGTTGTCGACTTGCAAGCCCTTCTCTCGTTTTTTTCGACACTGCACAATCCGAAGTCCACTGGAACGAGAAGTTCACTGGAACGATAGCAGCATGCAGCGGGAGCGATACCAAATGTCTTTGTAGTAAACTGGTTGTTCCAATTGTGGGACCGTGCCAGTATAATTCACTCCTCCTCCTCCTCCAAAAAAAAAACGTGAGCAAAAAAAAAAATAACCACCCGAACCCGGATCAAACGGGGGCCTAAACCTCAAATAAATTCGAGTTTCAATGCCGCCAATGACAGCCCCGCGTGGGAAGATGCGGGACATCCCGCGGACGCGGCATGAATGCCGCAGGGAGCGTGCCCGCAATTGACTTTAATGGGAACTTCGGCTCTGGTACTCGGACCTTCTTAGGTGTGGACGTCGGATTTTTTTAAGATCTTCCTTCATCAAGGATTCATAAGGCGGCCCGGGTAAAACGGCCGGAAAGCCAGAACGCATGTAAGCATTAACACCAGTGTCCCTGTACAACTTACGTTGACCGGCCGTTAGGACAAACTTCGACGGAAACCAAACGGAACATCCAACTCTAGTAATTCATGTCTGGTCAATGCAGCGCACGGAAACACTCCTCAGGCAGGTGACGCCAAAAAGATTCCGCGGCCGTTACGTGGTAAAGGTTCAAGTTGGCTGTGCGACCGCTTCCGAGTCAGCGGCATCAATATCAACTAGAATGCTAGCTCTACCAACGAGGTCGTCGCCCACTACGGCTTCGCGTGACTGTCCTTGAATGTTTTCTCTGCGGTGCTAGCAAAATTCCCGCGGCCCTCAGCTGTGGCGTGGTCATCTTCGGTTATCCTTACTGCTAGTATCCAACCATTATCTGCGAAAAACGTGACCAGTCTCACGGATCGTGGTTCCCCATCCGAATCGGGCGCTGATTCGCTGTCCAGGAAAAGTCAAGTCGATAGGGCGACAAGCCATTTTTTCGTCGACCCACGGCTCGGAACAAGCCTCACAGGCTGTTAATTCCATATGATAAGGGACACCTTCTTTCCTTCATGGTGATAGTACTAACACAACGGCAGGTCTGGCTCGGTCGCACAGAACGTCATTGACTCGTTCCGGTCCGTTTCCGTCCTTTCGTTTCGAGCACCGGAAGTAACAGAATGACAGACCGCATCTGCTACTCAACCGTCGGTTAGGTCTCCCGTTCTCTTTCTCACTTACCTGATGCGACCTAGAAGGGTTACAGGAACCACTCCCTCTATTTATTTAAGAGGACAGCCCACCCCGGTGGTAAGTACCAAAGCTCATTAACTCAACGAGATGAACACTAACACTAACCCAAAAATCCTCATCGTAAATGGACTTTCGCTTCTCGTAACTATCCTCTAACAATTTTTAGGTCGGCGCTGGGCCCAGTGGGCTCGTTCTGGCACTTGCGTTGCGCCGAAATGGAATTTCCGTACGAATTATCGAGAAGTTGCCAACTCCCGACCCCGGTCAGCGCGGGCCAGGGATTATGGTAAGCCTGGGTTTTCAGACCGACTTTTCATGTACATAACAGGATGTATACAGCCGCGGACCCAAGAGCTCTTGCAAGCCCTCGGGGTGCTCACTGAATTCAACGAGTATGCAATCGAAACACCTCTTATCCGAACGTATGCTCTTCCGGAGGGAGTTGTACCTATGAATACGTTCTACATGGCGCCCAGGTTGGAGCCGACCCCATCCTGCCCCCACGTAAGTCCCCATATTTATTTTTCAACAAATACAGCTTATAGCTGCCTTGATTTCCAGCTGTCCCTTCTGTGCATCGGCCAAAACCACCTGGAATCCGTCTTGCGCGAAGCCTTGCGGAAGACTTTTTGTGAGGTCGAATTTGGGACCGAGCTCGTTTCTCTCGCGCAGGACGCTGATGGCGTGGACGCGACGATCATTAAGAAAAATGGAAAGGAGGAGGTTCAGCGGTACGACTTCCTCGTTGGCACCGACGGTGCCCGAGGCGTCGTGCGCAAGCAGCTGGGCCTCGCATTCCTCGGTGAATCCCGTCCATCAGTCAACTTCATCATAGCGGACGTCCGCCTCGAAGGAATTGATGGAGACGTGAGTTTTTTCGTTTCCAATTGTACAATATTTTGACCTCATCGGCACACGCAGTATTGGCACATGTGGGGCACGATGCAGAGCGACTTGTATGCTTTTTTCAACCGCAATTTGATTCGCATTTTGACCACACAATGCGTAGTGTGTATCTGCGGCCCACAGAAACGCCGGGCCTTTTTGGATTGACAATGGCCTCGTCTAAAGGCAATCACGAAGAACTGACGAAAGACCCTGACGCCATCCAAAAAGCTATTCGTGACATCACGGGGAGGAAGGACCTGAAACTTGTTGAAATAAGCTGGGCGTCAAATTGGAAGTCAGTACTTCTGCCGTCCAGGCCTCTTCTTCCATTCACTCATGCGCCTTTAGAGCTAACATCCGGATGGTCGATAACTTCCGTGCTGGTCGCTGCTTCATGGCTGGAGGTAAGCGTTCGCTCCCTCCTCACCACTGGAAGGCCAACTTTGTTATCAGATGCGGCCCACGTTCACAGTCCTACGGGCGCCCAGGTCCTTCCTTATTCATAACAATATATATTATATTGCTAAATGTGAGCTACAGGGCCTTAACTCAGGTGTCCAAGACTCCTTCAACCTTGCGTGGAAGCTCGCGCTCGTGCAACGCAACTTGGCGTCAATGGCTCTCCTCGAATCCTACAACGAAGAACGTCTTCCCGTTATTGACGAGATGCTGTCCAAAACCACCAGTCTCCTCAATCGAAGCGTCACCGCAAAGATCACTGACAACGATGTGTCTCACTTGGACCGCGGGGGCGCATTATTGATGTTAGGAGTCAACTACCGTTGGAGCTCCATCGTCATCGATGAAAGAGATGATGAGAAAGCGGTGAAGGCACCCAAGGACGTGTATGGGGTGCAGTCCAGGGACCTCAGAGCCGGGGATCGAGCGCCCGACGCACCCTCCCTGAAGGACATTCGCGACGGACAGATTGACATGCACCTTTTTGACGTGTTCGATTCATCCCGACACACGGTGCTCGTGTTCTCTGCTTCGCCGGAGCGTTATTCTTCCGCCTTGCAAGTGCTTTCTCACCTCCCCCAGGATGCAATTCGCTGCGTTGCGATTGTCCCATCGGGCATTGTATCTACCGACATCCAGGGTCTTCACTTAACCTTAGAGGATAGCATGGATCACGCCTACTCCATCTACGATTTTCAAGGAGAGTGCGACATTGCTGTTGTGAGGCCAGACGGCGTCCTTGGGGCTGTAGTCCGCACTTCCGAAGCCTTGAAGCGGTACTTTGGACAGATATTTGTGTGATTACAACTGTTTAAAGATGTTATACGACAACTCCCACTCAATTTATACGTTTCATCAAAATTTGAATGAATGAACTTTGTGGAACGTTCAAATTGAACCGTGGGAATTTAGTCGGCGGGGCCGCCGTCGCCTCATTCGGTGGTCACTTCGTGCACGGTCTGCTTGGGTCGAGTCGCGAAGGTTTCAAGTGGACGGCTCTCGGGTCTGAGCATTAAATCCCCAAATCAAGGCGGCCGAGTGTCCAGGGCAGGATTTGAAACCTGCGCTATATATGATCAAGGTTCGAATCCTGCTGGGGCTGAACCCTCCCAAAAAAAAAGCGCGCATGCTAGGCAAAGGGGAGCAATTCCGCCAACCACTCGGCCACAGCGCAGACACACATGAGGCCAAAAAGGTCCCTGGATATGTCTTTGCAAAACACGGCTGGTAGAAGGACGCGATGCGACTCTCAAGATGATGCAAGCCAATGTGCAAAACTGAAATAAAAGCTACCCTTCTTCCCGGGCCTTACTTCTTCCCCGTGCCGTACCAGACCGTACTGGTGAAAATTCTGACGATGGTACATCCTGTCCCGGCAATCAAACCATCAGCGGGTCTGGAATTATCAATTTATCATGAGCCCAGCCCGGAAACAAAGGGTGAGCTGTAGTCTGTACAGCTGGATATCAGAGCGAGTAAAGAATAACGGTAATAGATAAAAAGTAAACCCAATAGCAAACATTAATCACCCGACCCCGGATCGAACGGGGACCTTCTGCTGACTTCTTCAGTTAAACTCATGGCGAAGGCTACATAATCGGCAGATGAACCCATGTTCTACCGGGTGTCTTTCATGTTCTTCCGATGCTGAATATGTGCATGCGGCTTTGAACTCTGGAGGGTAAAGTCTCAGCCCGGATTCTCGGACGGCTGGGACATGGGAAGAGATCGGGTCGAACTTCAACCACGTAAAAAATAGTAAGAAGTAGTAGGGTCGACGTTGAATTCCCCTCGTTGTCCCTAATTATAACGAAAGTACATGTATCAGGATCACATGTAATTGTAAAAAAAGTAAAAGTGTCGAGACCCATTTGCAATGGGCACCACGCGAACCTGGATCGATCGGTCTTGTGTATGATCCTTCAAATACCGCAAGTCCCTGACTCGCGCACGAGCGCCCTCCATTATACCAGTTCGACTTCAAGTTTCTAGACTCCTTGCTGCGAACCCTGGGCCTCCTTCATAAATAATGATTAATCAAAACTTGACGCGAGGCCCTTTTATGTAAACAAGGAAGGTATGTTAACAGCAGGTTCAGAATAACGCCCAGGTCTCCTTAATGAGAAATGCCGCACGCTCAGCTACAATGTATACTTCGGCCTGAGGGAATCCCTCTACGGCAAACGGCTAAGTATGGGCAATTGTCAGAACTTGTGCATGGTCATTAATAATTTACTGGGAGACGTACGAGGATAGATGCATCGGCGACTCGCACGCCTTGGACTCCCTTGACCTGGAGATGTGGGCCAACGACTCCCCCTGCTTCCGCAGCCGTGGAGATTTTTGCAGTACCCACAGGATGCTTTAAAGTCACCGCTCCCGCCCGTATGAAGGCTTCGATTTGCGCATCGGTTATCAATTTCGTCGCAGGAGCACCGATAAATCCGTCCCACGCCGGCGCGGCGAGGAATGTGTTCAACTTCTTCACAGCCTCGATGGCGGTGCCGATGTCGAACGACGTCGTGAAGAATGCAGGATCGATAAGAGGGTGGTCGAAGGCACTGCTGCTGGTGATGTTCACTGAGCCCCCTGTAAGTAATCTCGTTGAGCACGCGCTGTCCAAAAATCAAATCGAAATTACGAGCGTGAGGTCGGGGACTGCAATACGATCGAAACAGTTATCCAATTGCCTCCTGGTGGCGCGACCTGGTCCACGTTTCCTAAAAAGGTGTCCTTCACAGCAGGTGGTCAGTGCGCAATTCTCATGAACCCAGAGGCCAGACCAACTATGAAAGAATACTGAAAGTGAGCGGAATTGGGCCCAGCGGAAGGGTCGCCGTCCTGGAGCAGAGGAGAACCCGCGGGCAGCCTCAGAAAACCGATCGTGTTGAACACGACACTGCTCGCCGCGATCCCAGTTTTATTTTGCTCGTACTGGGCTAGCGCAGCGGCGATCGCTTCGGGGTTGTCAAGAAAGGACGAAAGTGTTTCCTTGTTCACGTCCCATTGTAGCAAGAATATGGGTTGGTCTTGCAAGTTGTGCCCGACGTCCGGAGAATCCACCAAGGGGGTGATTCCAAACTTCTGGATCTCTTCCGCGGGCCCGATGCCGGATAGCATGAGGATCTGAGGTGTGCCGATCGTTCCGGCGGACAGGATAACTAAGTATCCCCGATTTCAGGGCGCGAATGTCATTCAAGGGAAAAGAAATGAACCTTCTTTACTTGCTGTGAAGGTATAGCTGGCAGCTGGGCAAAACGAAAATATAGGATTAGCTCTTGCGGACGAACTCGAATGCCGGCCTACCAGTATCATTTTTGGACACCTGGACCTGATCCAAAGTAGTTTTCACAGAGCCTGAGGACGTCAAACGCGTGACCTGTGTATTGAGAAGGAGATCCAGGTTGTTTCGAGAATTCAAGGCTGGATGAAGATATGCAGTCGAAGAACTGCTACGAGCGCTTTCTCCTACAGTGGTCTGGATCCAGCCTGGATATAACATGATAAATCTGATTTCAAGGTGTTGAGGACCATGCCCCATGTATCGAAGCACCCACCAAAGCCTAGGCCATCGCCCGAATTCAAGTCCAAATTGAACGGAAATTCATCTCCGAACTCCGCCGTAGTTTTAATCACTCGTTGGTCGAGCTCCGATGGGTTTGCCGTGAGACTAGACATAAGCGGCCCACGTCCGTGTACCTTCGGGTTGAACTCCCCGACGTTACTCCGATTATTCCATGGTGGCACATGTCTCTCATTCTGATAGAGAGAGAAATGCTAATTGAGATCCGTTTTAACGAGAAAGTATTACTGACCCAAAAAATGAATTGTTGAATGTTATTCCAAGACCATCCCTCGTCCCCCGCGATTAAAGCGAGCCGGTCCCACTCTTCGCTGGGACCGCGAGAATAAACCATGTTGTCTAGATCTGGTCAACGGCTAAATTATCGTCAGTTGAGAGGTGCGCACTGATGCTACTGCTGCCCCCCAAGACAAAGCCTCGTGGGTATGGCATCGTGCGCCCGTTCAGACCAGACTGAAGGAGTTTACAAGTTGACTCTCAATCGTTTTTAGGTGAACACTTACCTGGCTCGTTGTCGTGTAATCTTTCAGGGGATCAGAAAGATACTTGTTCGCCACCAATCCACTTACTCCAATCGAAAACGGTACCTATCGCCTGTCCGGCTAGGAATGGAACGCTGAGAACGGCGGAGTTTGTGCCGTTGTCTCTGTAATGCTGTGAGAAATTAAAAGAGTGACGAGGGATTTCACTGACGAGACGCCTGCTTCGATGAGCAGGACCGTCGTGCTTGGATTTTCGGACAACCGCGAGGCGATCACGCAACCAGCCTCAATTCATCGTTGGGAGACCCGAAGAGCACCGCCAATTGAAAGCATACAGTACCAGCTGCGGTGGTGGATTGAATCGATCAGCGATCTGGTAGGATGCGCCCAGACTTACCTCCAACGACAATGAAATCATATTCCGTGGCAGGTACCTCCTCCGGTGATGTAAAAACGCGACCTAAGCAAGTTTGTGCAAGGACAAAGCAAATCAGCAAAAGATCATAGTAGGGCATTATCGTCTAGCGGAAGGCGGAGAGGGTATGGCAGAAGAGTCTTAAACGTTCTCTAGATTATCACTCCCGCGACGTAAGGGCCGAGGGGATCGCATTTCGGACAGCAGATATAAGGCGGTAGCTCACCAGTGCCGCGGTAGGCGGTGGTTCCTTCTGGATTGGGCAGTGGACTGGGAATGAATCAATGGCAAGTAGTCCCCACCAAGCCGCCGCAATCGCTGATGCGGCAAGTTCCGATTCGGGTTCGTATCTTTTTTTGGTTTCGTGCAAGTAGGTGTGGTCGTATGATTGTAATAGTGTGCCAGAATTATCTGGTGCCCTGGTTGTTGTTTATTAGCCCACCCTGTCGTATTCTTACCGCAGCCAATTCACCGATCTTTTCACGACCTCCGCGATCGGACAGAAAAATATATGGTTGTAATAGTGTGCCATAATTATTTGGTGCGCTGGCTGTTGTTTATCAGCCCACCTTGACGTATTCTTACTAAGAAATTGACCGCTGGAAGCCAGTTCACCGATTTTTTTTAACGACCTCCGCAATCGGACAGTGCCGAGACACCTCTGAAGCGCCCGACCCCGGATCGAAACTGGGACCCTTCTGTGCCTCAATTTGAACTGGTCACTTTGTAAGGTCTGCACCCCGTCGTGCTAATATCTCTCCGATGCTTAGAACAGCGCAAGGCGCTTGAACTGCGTTCTACATTATCTGATTTGGATTCCTTGTATAGCGGCATTTCTCTTCGTCTCTTCGGTTCCCATCTCAACCGCTCTTCCCAGCTTCATCTAACAACAAACTAGACAAGAACCGTATCGCCTCGATGCGAAAATCCTCGACCTCGACCTCGACATGTCCCGGATCACTGAAGGTCAACAGTGACGTGGATTCAGGAACACCAGACAACAAAGTGTTCCACGTCGGCCAGAAGATTGCAGTCGATATGTTTTTACTGGAACCTGGGCCCAATGCGCCGTTAGGATCGAGCGTGTTGATAAAGTTGACTATACGATTTTTCGTCAGCTTCTCACCGCCATAATAAAGGTTGAACGGGGGAACGAACGAATGATTACCCACCCAGTGCATCGAAGCCGAAGGTGTCCTTCGCGTGATTATCCGTCGGAAACCAAACAGGAAAGTCGCACCCGTGCATCGCGCCGAATACCGGAGTCCACTTCCCGCGCTTGTTCACTGCATCCATACGGGTTTCGGTTAGCTGCCGCGGAACGATGGGGGAAATAAATGTGTAGGCAGACGCACGCCAACTCCATGCAGGCTGCGTCGCAGACACGTGTTCAAGGAAGAACCGCCGTGCGCCGAGGAAGACATAATCGCCCTGGAACGCCGCAAGGCGCTTGAACTGCGGTCTGTAGGATTGCATTTATTCGTGAACCTCGCCGTACGTTTGTGGCAACATACGTGAGTGTATTCGCAATCCCGGTGTCGAACGGTGATCCCTATCAGGGAGAAGGTAACTTCACTGTCTATAAAGAAGTAGGAATAATTTGGACAAACTTGAGTGGGATCGTCCGGATAGAGTGCTGAGAGATTGGCAATTTCCGCTGCCGTGGCTTTTGGAAGATAGCTGGTCCGGAAATATTTGTCAACGGGCAAGAATCAGGGAGCTGAACACACACTTGGAATGTATATATCTCTCAAACTCGTCGTTCGTTCTGCAGATATCCCTGTTTAGAAGCACAGTACGATGAGAACTTCCGATTGGCGCACGTAATGTTGGTTGTTGTCAACGAGAACATGCTCCGAGATTTTATTAGCCAGGGGTTCATGGAGTATCCCGCATGCACACTCACGTCCCCTCATCATCACAGTTCCCTGTCATAATAGGAACCTGGAAGTCCCCACCCGTTATCAACTTCACAAACGCGATTGGCAAAAATCACCTTTGCATATAATCCTCTCGCCACAGAAACGAGAGGGTTGCGCACAACCACATCTCCGTCGACACGGGGGCGCCAGACGTTATTGAGACTCGAATACGAGAAGAGGTTGACGGTGTGATTCACGGTTGCCATGAAGTTGTCGAACGGAATGCGCCGGAGACACTCCAGCGTGTCGGTTGAGCCGGTGCAGTTGTTCGCGGCGACCAGCCCATCGTAGTGTGGTTGACCATCGGCGACTGAAGCAAGACTTACCGGGGCCCCGGACTCCTTTGCGCGTGAGTGTTGAATCAGGTCAGCATGCCTTACATGAGACACTTTCTTTGGTAACGGTGCGTACCATGAAGGCGCCGCGGAAAAGGGCATTTTGCTCGAATCGCTTGTTGTCCAGGAGGAGCAAGGCCGCGGATATCGCTCCGGCACTAACGCCACCGCTGTGAATTGTTTCGTCATCAAGTGGACAAAGAAATAGAGGCCGCGAGTATGAACATCACCACCCGTTCAGGATCTCCACCGAACGCAGAGATATGCTCCTGCACCCACTCGAGGGCGAATATTTCTACGGAACGATCAAGTTCAGGCGTAACCGCAGTTCACCGCACGATTGGAGACTCACGGTCTCTCAATCCGAGATTAGTTACCCCTGCGTCGCCAACCTCCTTGCCACCCAAGAATCCGAATGCTGGCAAGCCGTCATGTCAGCGTCGAGCGAGGTGGAAAGGGGTCTACAGCGTACCGCTGACGCGATAGTTTGGTGTTACGACAATCAGCGGCCGCTCGTTGTCCATGGACCGCGCAACCAGCGGCCGCACACGCGTGTCAGACGCACGTCCGACTTCAAAACCCCCTGCGCCGCCGGATCACTGTCACTCATAATTTCACGTCCATGTGGGTATGGCATACCACCGTGGATCCACTGAAATTCAACGGCTTCACATCGAAAATCTATTCTTGAACAGAGTCAGAACTCACCACGAAAACAGGAAGCTTTGATTGTGGGCCCGCCAAAGCAGGCTTGAACACGTTGAGTGTTAGGCCTGGTTATAGCACTGAGCACAAGAGAACAGAATTGAGTATTCCGTACGCACAATCCTCCGAGATATCAGTGTACGACTCAGGCCGGGACGGGACGCGTGGTATTGACATAGCTTGCTGCGGACACGCTGGTCCGAAGGCTGTCGCATTCCGCACGCCGGGCAGAGTCTTTGGAGCCGTCGGGAGCTCAAAGCGTGCGCTGCAAGGCATATTTTCAGTCAAAGCAACATAAATGAGGACCCGCTGACGCGTACACAGGCTGAGAATACGGAATACCAAGGAATGTAGCCAGATTTCCGTCGGTCGAGCCTTGAAAGACGCCGTAATTGAGGGCTACAGTGGGGACACCCATTTTCGTGGCATTCATTGCAAGGAGGGCCGGTAAGACGAAGGGATACATAGCGGGCATCTCAGGCTTTTTGAAGGGAAGCGAAGCAGAAAGCAGATGCAACAGTAGCACAGCGGACTAGAGTAAGCCGGAGTATGGGGTCTGATAAAGTCTAAGTTCACTTGGCAGGGATAAAGTTGCTGTCTGAGAGTCGATGAGGTTGTGGATCCACCAAGGATCCGCACAACGTCACGCTGTTGCCGATGCCGATGAATGCGGCCGATGATCAAATATCGATGGCGCATAGTGCGTGCATCAGTCCAAAGCCTTTGGATGGCGCCTGAGACGCTGGACCGAATTGTCGTATAAAACAAAGAAACAACATGGAACGAAAACATCAATACAGATAACGAAACCCCCGTCGTTTGGCGTGCGCGCGCCGAATTGTTATCCCCTCCAAATGCGCCGCCTTTTTGACGCGCTCGTCGCTTGTTCCCAACGAAACTGCCGCATCATCGCTGTCCAGCTCGTGATTCATGCGCACGAGGCGCTGGCGAATCACTGCAATAAATGTTATTTGGTCAGGAAAAGGAAGGGAAGGAAGGGGCGAGTGCCGAAACGCACCAAGGGCAAATATGGTGCTGACTACGAGCGCAGTCAGGGAAATTTCAAAAGATGGATGATAGGCAGGGCCCCATTTGTTTTTCCAGGCATACGATCCCACTCTGCGGAGAATTAATTTTAGGGGTGAATTGAATCAGAGGTGCGCACAAGGTTCCGAGGTCCCCGATACCATTCGCAATGCCGATTGCCGCAGCTCGTTTCCTACGAGTTCATCATTGAGGTAGAGAATAGGGTGGCAATGAGTGTAGGCATACGCTGGTGGGCGGGGAATCGAATTCGACGCCCAAACGAGGGTCATGGCACAGCCTGTGGTGGTTTGGAATTATTGTGATACAAAAGCCACCTAAAGGCCGACCTGCGTCCCCGAGAGCCATGAGGAACATGGCGAAATATCGCGCTCCGACCGACATTGTGCACAGGCTGATAATGAAACCAATCATCATCGCCCAAATCCATACCGAAATGTGGAAGAAGCGTTCTCCAGTCCTATCTATTTAATGCGTTCATTGTTACTCTGTGGCAGGATATTCAACTCGCTGCCTTACCTGCGTGCCACGCACTGAGGACACAGACGATCGCAGCGACGAGCCACGGAGGTCTACAGCGTGGTCGAAATTTGTCGAGCAGGAGTGGCACGAGGTCACGTACGCAGTGAGCAGGAGGGTGATTGTAGTCGAGAAGCCCAAAGTTTTGGCAACCCTGGCAATAAAGTATGTAAAATCCAAAGATCGAAGAATTCACGTTTCTGGCAACGCACGTCGGAAAGAATTGGCCCACACTGCGCCCTAAATGCTGCGAGACTTGATTTACATTTCGCCAATTGTGAGTATGGTGTAGAGCTCTCAGGTGCGCAAGGTTTGATGAACGAAAACTCACAAAGCATAATCGAAAAAAGCCAGACAAGAGGATCGGCGACGGCTAATTTGAGGCCCCGGAGGGGACTCGAGGTAAATTATGAGAGATTGAGAAGGTGGGAGGGTGGCTCGCGAAGAATAGCCACACTTACGAGTCTGCTTCAGTATCCTGGTCAGCTTCGCCGGCGTCTTCGGCGAGCCGGGCTTGGGCGAGGCGCCTTTCCTTATCGTTGATCCATCGAGTATTGTGCGGCTGAAGAGTTAGCGATTAACTTTCCAGATGAGGGAGAGACCAGATGGGCCGCACGTAGTCCGGCAACATCCACCTGTGTCGAGGGTAAGCTCCGTTGGCTGCAACAAAAATGAATGCAAGAAACATACATGACCAGAAATCCCATGGCAATGGTAATGCAGCCCTATTCGGTTGCTTTAGCCTGGACGGGCTATCGACACATAGCTCTGACCTCAATTATGAACAACCTAAGTGCGGGGCATCAGACGGGCGAAGGAAAATGTGCAGTTTGTGCGCACCATCGCCAACTAGCTATCCCGAGAGTCCCTTCCATACCAGCGAGAATTGCCGCCGCCAACAACTAGATCCGAACTACTTGGGCCGAGCATACTTTAAACACATGCAGGGGCTTACTGATCCGAAGGCATTCGCGATGTCCAAACCAGAGTACAGGATTGCCATACGGAATGCCAATTCCTGCCATGACGTGAGCGCTAGAACCTGGGGAAAGTCAAGACGATACCTTCTTTGTGTACCAGCAAGACAAAAGGTATACGGCTGTTGAAGATTTAGCGGAGCTATCATGGGAGAGTACTACACAGAACCTCCTGGATAGAAAGAAGCCTGTGTTTGCCACACGAGTGAGCAAATAAAAGTTTGGAAATGATCTGATTGCACACCTCGGGAAGCCCGATGAAGAAACGGCAGGCCAACATCCCCGCATAATTGGTCGCTACCTTGAAGGGAAATTCGTCAACCGTTCGCATTGGAGTCGAGTTGAAGGTAATCCACCCCCGAGAGCGCACTGGCGAGACCCCATGCAGCGACACAACTGCCCATATAGACTGATGGCCTGGAAACTCCGGTGTCAGCAAGAGTAACCTGTAATCGGACCTGGTGACTACGAACCTTTTCACTTTATTCAGAATCTAGCGGGAAATCAGTGCTACAACGAGATAGTATGAAAACCCTCCACCATGTTTGAAGGAGGTTGTCCAACCGACAGCATAACGAATAAAATTGACAAGACGACATTATACTGAAGATCTAGAAGGATGCAGAGCCTCAGTCAAGTCCTCGGTCTTATATTTCTGTATGTTCGGTACCTGTAAGCCGAAGATCGTGCTCCAGCCCCTTCAATCGCGCCGCTGTAATCGCGGTCCGCTAGCATAATATGAATGTCAAATCAACAAAGAAACAGAAAGAAAATGGCACCGACGTTGATATAGTTCATGACATAAATCACAAAGATGGCGGGTATCAGCCGTATGTCGAGCCTTCGTATAAGACTTCGTTCGGCGCGCTGGCGTTCAGTGGACTCCCCGTCCGCGGGCTCATTGATAGTGCTAGGCGGCGACTCCGAGTAGCGCCGAACGGATTCAACGTCCATAAAGAAGAGGAGGGATGAGGAGACGGTGGCTCCTCCCCGCGGTGCATACTTTAAGCACGATTCCCGGACTTCGAAGCTTCTGCGGTGGGGTGGCACGATACTGGTCCAGGGCTAGGCGCTAAGATGAACAGAATGCCTTCTATATCGAATCCGAAAGAATATTAATCAACGAATAGCTGGTTCATTACCGTGTTGGGTTCCGCGGGATGCACTGTCAACGGTGGAGTCAAGACAAACTGTATTCTTACCCCTTATACGAGGCCAGCTTCGTCAGGTCGAAGAAATTTGTTTGCCGTGTCGGTCGGTGGGCGGCTCCACGGTTAAGCCACCGAGTAGCCCGTGAACGAGGAACGCGGAAAGCGGAACGCGGAACGACACCCGCCCGTGACGTCTTTCTGCCAGTGCCAGTCCGAATTGGGAGAGACGACTCGCGTCGTACCAGCCGTGCCAGTACCAGTGGCTCAGCCTGAGAGTGGTAACAAGTGAGTTATGACAACGGCCTCAGTGACATCAAGAGTTAGAGTTGACTGCCGAAAGGAGGCCAGGTCCCAAATATTTTTGCTCAGACTGTACGTGGCGGTGCGGCGGCACATGGCTCGGAGCCCGGCACGGGCCGCCGATAGGGGTTTTTCTACATCTTGGCTATGTCGCGTCTCCAAACGTCCGGCGGCTGGAGCATGCAACGAGGAAATCCTGAAAATTCCAGGCTCAAATTGGGACAGAGAGTCAGCTCGCGAACCGGCACCTGTGACCAGACCACTGATTTTTTGTGGTTTAAACTCAGTGTGGACTTTTTGAAAAAGCTAGGGCAAAATACTGCGTTCCTGTCCAGCCAAAACAGGCGAATCTTAGTCTCTTGTATGAAAACACAAGACTTTAGCACCATGGAGGTCAGTCTAAATCTTCGGAATCTGAGCGTTTCGGCCAGTGGAGATTTTTCTAGTGAATCAGACTCACCCTTTAGAATCCAGGCACTCGTTAAAAAAAGCGAGGTCCGTATAATTGGCTCACGAGGGCAAGACGGGCAACTATATAAATGTTGCTCGCCTTGGAACTCAGAGCAAATCAAATAGATATAGTTGATGCGCCGAAATAAATAACGAAAAACATACAAAAGGTAGAGCAGCAGATGCGAGGCGCCGAGATACATGAGGTGAGAAGCAGTAGGAAACCGTAGGATACGGTGAAACTGGGAAGAAAGGGAACGGTCGAGTACGAGGGCCACCCAAGCCGGAGAAAATATCTCAGACTCCGCTTGAGCCCCTGAGATTCAGATAAAGCTCTGAGATAGAAGAGAAAACCCCTACAAGAGAAGAGAAGTAAACGCGCGAGGCAGCGAACGCAAGTGAGGGGCCCACTCAAGGAGACCGAGGAATCCGCTTGAATCCTTTGACATGCCTCTGCAGCCACTGGAGTGCGACTGTGTCAATGAACTGTGGCGAGTCCACCACGAGGACGGCCAGCGGGAATCCCGCCATAATTCGCGCCGTCACGACATCGCGCAACATGCGGTAGTCGGCATTCGTGACCGCTATGGTGTGCAGGCTGGGCCAAAGGACTGGCTCAGAGGGGGGGTTGGATAGCACGGTCAACCACTTGCTGGAGTCCATGTCGATGAGGCGGAGCTGTTCCAGTGCGGGGAACGCGTCAAAGAGGTGTGAATGTTCTGTGAGCGTGCATCTACCGACAGATGCGAGGGTGAGTGTGCGGACGGCCGGGAACGTCAGGCGCGCATCGCCTAGGGAGTCTGCGATGATGCGCCAGGCAAAGGCGCTGATGCCATCGAAGGTGAGTTCCTCGAGGAGCGGGAGGACGAGGAGGCGGCACAGGGCTGCGAGACCGCTTTCCTGAAAATTGGAGTAGAGGTGGCCGAGGGTGAGAGTTGTCAAGGAGGATATGTACGACTTGAACAAAGGCCCGGACCTGCCATCGAGGGGTGGGACGCTCGTCCGAAGGGTAAGATGGCGTAGCCGCGGGACGGCTAGGCTATTTTGCGCCGATATATCGAACTGTTCCCCCAGCTTCAAAAGGAGGTCGAAGGAGTCTTTGGCGGAGAGATCCAGCGTCTCCATCTGCTGAGCAAATGAAGACACTGATTCTACCGGGGTCTGCAGCATAATACCATGCAGTGCCAGTGACTTCAGCGCAAACATGGACTCAAAATAGAGATCCGTTTGTTCGTTTGAGGAGCTCGAAGTGACCCGGAGCTCTAGGGATTCCAGTAGCGGTACCGCTTTTCGCCCAACGTTCAATTTTATCGCCCAAAAATTGTCTTGAGTAGTACTGATGTGGAGAATGCGCCACCGGTGGGATACGGACCATATTCGGAGAAGAACAGACCAGAAGGTGGCCAGCTGATGGCGGTCCACGGTGACGTTGGACGGAATATCCAGCAAGATATTCACCAGCAAGGTGTTAGATCTGCGTAAATATTCGTCCACCATTTCTAGCTGCCCAGAGCGGCAATGGAAGATCCAAATATCCGTCCATAGCTCAGGACATAGGACTTGCGCTACATTGCGCCACAGCCTACACACGTGAGATAGAGTGTGCACCGACGGGAGGTTTCGATTGCCCAAGCCACTGCCAGCAGGGGAACGGGTGAAGGCGAACACAGTGCAGAGAATTTCCACCGGCAGGGAGTTGATCCCCTTCTGATATGGCTCTGCTACCAGAGCGTATGCTTGCCCATGGTCGACTGCTGGCATAAGATATAGTTGCGGACGCTCACACGTCACGACTCACGAGCGCTTCACGGTGAATAGTACCGGGCCGGGATCCGAGTCTTAAGATCTTCCTTACCAGGCCCCGTGAAGCTCCCGCCAAGGATTGTCCGGGAAAATCGCCAAATTTGGCCTGAAAAAGCCACTTGTTTGGGCCAACCCCGGCCAAAAAAAACCACTATCGGACAAGGGTTGACACGTGAGGCACCCAAAAATAATCGATTTTTTTTCTCCGGTGCGCGTCGCCAGTGCTCTGAACAAGAAAAATGAACAATCCATTATCATTTGTGGATACCTTGAAGGTGACCTTTTTTACCTCTTTGAAAATCATCCCCGGCCAAGGCAAAAATTTCAAAATCCGGGCTCCAAAAGCCATTCGGCGGACAGGGCCAGTAGATTTTGGGCCTCAAAAAGCCACTTTTCGGACAAGGAAATCGCAAAATTTCGGCCTCGAAAAGCCACTTTTCCGGACAATCCTTGGCGGGAGCTTCACGGGGCCTTCCTTACCGCCATCATCCTCTATACATCTTTCCTTGACCTTTCCACACCTCGTGAGAGGACAAAATATTGGGCGTAACGTCCACCTCTTCAATCCAGCCATACACGAGACCTTCGTATAGAGTCGCGATGGCTGTCACTCCGGAAAATATTGCCGGCCGTGAACGATTACATATGCAAATCGAACCAAGGAACACCTTCCAAGTGGCCCAGGTATCAGTCAAGTCGCAAGCTCTATCCCCGGCACGGTGAGTTTAGTAAGGGAGGGAAATATAGCAAATACTCCCATACACTGAAGCGATTCCAAGGGGGTACTTTTCACGTTGTGACATGTCAACACTGTCCATGGAGCATCCGAATACAAGGCGGACTTTGCGCTCAATCGCAACTTAAGCATCAAAACCGAATATATCGCTCAATTATGGTGTACGGCTGCGAGATTTTGGCAGGATCCTTAACACGAAGCACAACGAAATTGGAATTCCAAAACAAACACAGTGACACTACGCGCCGAAGAAAGTCGAAGTCAAGTTAATAAAATAATTGCACGCTGCCGAAGGCGCGTAAATGGGTCCTCTCCGCCTACTCCGCCCCACTGATCCCCGACCGAACCGAAGACGAATGTTAGTCTGAAATTGTCTTGAGAGGAATATCCGACGTTGAGGACGGGACACTCACTGTGATGATACCGCTGAGCGCGTCAGTACTGCTGTTTAAGCAATGACACAGCTGCCGCTGGAACCGGTGCCGTTGTCCTCGTTGACGACGGGGAGGTCGTTGTCCTCCTTGCAGACGACGCAGCTGCCACTGGAGCCCGTGCCGTTGTCCTCGCTGACTGGGGGAAGGACGACGTCCTCGACCTTGGAAGTGATAGCGGTGAAAGAGTCCATTGCTGGGAGGATGAGTTTATTTGAGAAGAAGTGGTGATTGGTGGGATGGTAGGATAGCCTGAGGAAGTGCTGCGAACGGGTGGGCCTTTTATACCGTGGGCTTGGGTGGGAGGCAGCCTTGTAGTGAGACATACCATGGCCGATTGTCTCTGTAAACAATAAAGAGTAGCCAGATCAAACAAGAGCCTGAGAGCGACCCAAAGAGGAAAACAAAGTACGACTCTTGTCTTGATAGTATTGATCGAGTAGAAACAAAGGATCGCACCTGCTATGTGATTAATGCGCGGCTTGACTGAATATTGTTCCGGCCGTTGATCATCCTGTGGAGCTGAATATGTGCGAATGAGATTCCTCAAGTTAAAACAACATTTTCTAAGTTGGGTAAACCAAGGAACCGAACAAATAGACGGTCTTGATCACGATCGATCATGGTCGTTCATACAAGAGGTAGTCTCTTATAAACAGACGCTACAACAAATATTACTCGTACCTAGTCTGTTGTACACAAGAGGCCGAATACAAGACCTGCGGACCGGTGGCAGCGAAGTCAATCACGATCGAAATCACAGACTTTGAATGCATTAAATGCGCTGCGAGTCGATCCAAAATAGTGGATGCGGAGATTCCTCCATTCGAATCTGGAAACGGCTCAGTGCGCGATAATTTTCGAGGACGGCTGACTCCAGATACACCGAGCATTATGATCCAGGTCAAACAGAGCCAACCAGCTGATTGTAGATCTCACTCACAGCCTCACTTTGTTTTCTTTGCGATTGAACCACACGATTAGGGATAGAGCAGAGTAGTTTAGTGCCTCTACTAGAATATCGCCTACTGTGACTTCCGTGAGTTTCTTGCCATTTGAAAAGCTGGCCATCGTCGTTGTAGCTTGGTGCGGCATCTGCCGAGGTCACGGGACCTCTTGGTTCAAACTCAAGTTGACAGTTCAAGTTGAAATGACGCTGTCTGCGCTACGTTGAATAGTTCTCTGTTTAAAAATTATGCTTATAAATTCTTGCAAGCGTTATAATAAAACTGTTTCAAATTTGGGAAGCCTACACAACATACAACTACTTCTTTTTTTTGGTTTTATGTATTTACGTGGACAGAACGCGAAGGCGAAGTGGAATTTGTCGTGTACAGAGATAGATCGTAAAGAATGAAAACCCGGAGAAAAAAAATTTAAAGCTCAATTAGTAACAGTGTTCTGGGAGAAAGATGAGCGACACCAAGTCTGTTGTAAGTGAAAGAAGATGGATCGCACCTTCTGGAGCGTGACAGCAGTCTGCGCCAAGAGGCGGCTGTTGGCCGTCGCGCCCGTCAGCAAACTGATTGAATTTTTCCCGAGCACGACACCCTCGAGGTGGGATCCGGCGTTGGCGGTGACTGCGCCCGACACAACCCAGACAATGTTTTTTGCAAGCGCGCCACCGGCGAGGAGTACCTTCGCGCCTGCCGCGATGGTGAATGTCCCGGCAATCTGAAAGATCCAGGCTGAAGAAATGAGGTGAGTTCGGGTGTTGGACACAAGAATGAGGGAAGGTCTCCTCACTGTCAGTGGAGGAACCGGCTATGGTTACGGAGCTCCCGATGGAGACCCCGCCGGTCCACTTGTAGAGGCCAGGTGCGAGGACAAGGTTTCCGATGGCACCTAAGTTACGCTTGAATCAGAAGACAGGATGGGATAGCATAGTTTTAAAGCTGACCGCCGGCGAGATTGAGGAATTCCGGGTTAACGCGACCGGTAGCATCGGTGAATGCGGTTCCCATGTCGCCGACGGCGGCGGTGAGGGTCGCAGGAGTAGTGGGGGCGTAGGAAGCAGCAAAGACCTTGCCGGTAACTTGACTGGAAGTGGAAGACTCCCCGTTCGAAGCGACGGTGAGGGAGAATCCAGTCAGCCCAGTGGCTGCAATGGGGCTGACGCCGATGTTACCCGCTAGAGACACGTTTGAGACGCGCGATTGACGAGGGAAGTCGAAAGACATACTGATCACAGACGGCGGCACTGTGGAGATGCCGCTTTTGGAAAGGATTGCGAAATTCCCTGCGGTGCGCAGATTAACGGCGGCAGGTCCCAGAGCGGCGACACTGCTTGCGAGAGCAGTCTGTTCAAAAAGAGTAAATAAAACCGCGTGAAGGCGTCTAGAGTGAAGTTATACCAAAAAACAAATGTTGAAAACAGTCGAAATCATAATGGCGGCAGCGAGGAAGAGCTTTGAGAAACAGTCAAGTTGTAGGGAAGTGTGCTGAAGCTGAGGAGAGTAGACCTCTCGCAAGGGTTTATATACCTTTTTTTTCTATTGAGGTACCTTTTTTTTTCGAGGTGAGCCATGGCGCCTCGGCGTGCATACCTCGTCATAGGAGGTCCAGGTTCATTTTCGAGACAGCTGTTCGTGCGTCCTTGACAAGCAGTGACTTTCTGTGTGAGTAGGGTGGCCAAAGTAAGATGGTGAACTCGTCATCGTATCCCGAAACATTTCTACAGCATGCAGATTTGGTCTGTATAGCACCATGATTGGAATGTACAGGACCACATAAGGCGAGGGCAGGCATCTGCGACAGAGGGCGAGGTGCAACACGGACCATCGTCTATCTAGCAGGAGGGGAAGGCCGACAGTGAGACGCTGTTTCGGTTTTCATGTCCCTACCAAGTACGTGCTTGCGAGTTTCCATTCGCCCTGTCGAAAGTCTGGGCCTTGCCGTATTGAACGGCGATAAAACGGTCTAACTTGAACACAGTGTCAGAAAAAAAGAAATTTCCCTTATAAGAGAAGCGAACGCCATAAGGCGCCATAAGGCCTTGTAAGAGTCTTATAAGACCCTCAAAAGAGGCCCTATATGGCCTTATGTTGACGTCCGCTTCTCCTATAAGAGAAATGTCTTTTTTCCGACAAGTGAACAACAAAAAGTAAAGAAAATCGTGAAATGCAAACCACCTTAAGTTGTGAGACCTAAGTTTTTACACAGCGGCAACCTAGGTTCTGCACGGCGGTCTTGTCGCGACTGCGGTTCCGCCCCGGTGAAATTGATGGGACCATCAGCATGGTTCAAAAATGGGACGGTCAAAATAGAAGAAACCGGTTCTCGCACGGTTTTGACACAAATCTTCACCAGCCGTCAGAAACGCCTCAAAACCGCATTAAAACCGTCCCCTCTGATGATATACATCCCTATTCGGGGAAGTCAAAGTGGTCAGGCATGTCCGATTCCGAAGTCGATTCTGAACGCGATTCCTGTCAGAACCGACGGCGGACAGAATCGAACGAGAATCGACCCAGCTCTGACCGCCCGATTTGGCTTCAATTATCGTGTCGATTCTCGCGTATGTTTTCGCTATAAGAATCGGTGTTCCGAAGAATCGGCACGAGAATCGCCGATTCTTGAGTTCCTCCTCCAGAGCAGGAACACCGATTCTGACGGATTCTGGGAATTTGCTGATTCTCGTCAACAGAATCGGCGAAAGAATGAGTCCCACAATCGGGCGAATCGGGCCACCCTGACTTCCTCTATTGTATTCTTTTGAAAAAGCGGGGCGGAAGAAAGCATGAATCCCTTCAATCATAACGAGTTGTATGTAAAACAGGGAGAGTTACGTTGAATAATATGCGGTGAGCAAATGTTAGGGATAAATCACGAATATAATCAAAACACTTATGAGCACCCTGCGGCAAGCTCTGGGCTGCTCTAGCTTGTACAAGTCTTGCGGGACGGTCAGAGTGGGCGGTTTTGAGGTGGCTTTGACTGTCCGCGGACCTCCATTCATCGAGGCGTGTGACAGTCGCCATATAAGCAGGCGGTTTTGAGCAGTTTTGACAGGCGGTTCTCCCCGGTTCTGTGATTCGCATAAAGGCCAGTAAAAATCAAGAAAGGAAAGGAAAACCGAGAAATGCAACCACCTTGAGTTGTAAAACCTACGTTTTTACACGGGGATAACCTAGGTTAAACACGGCGATTTTGCTGCGATTGCGGTTCAGCCACGGTGGATTCGACGGGACCAGAACCATGTTTCCCAAATGGGTCGGTCAAAATAGAAACCGGTTCTTGATATAAATCTTCACCTGCCGTCAGAGACGCCGCAAAACCGCAGTTAAAACCGCCAACTCTGATCGTGAGTCCAATATGCATCCCAATTGTATGCTTTTGAATATCACCTGAGCCGGGAAGCCATACGAAGGTTTCGAGATCAGGGAATATACAGCCAAAAGGGAACACCGTCAAGATATCTGAGGTCTGACTCGTATGAAAAGCGTCCGGCATCATCTCGAAAGATTTGACACAATAAGAATAGAAGGGGGGACGCTCTCAGTCTGCCGTGATTATACCTCGGGGAAATCAGACGTGGTATTGGAAAAAAGGACAGTCTAGGTGGGTCCTTACCATAGTTATTGTAGGAAACTGCAAGATTCAGTGGATATCAGAGTCATTCCACCTGGGTCCGGCACAGCTGCTAGACCCAAGAGATCATCCAGAATGCACCGGAGGAGGTGTAAAATCGTGCCTTGGTGCCTCCACATAAATTTGAGCGCAGGATCGAGAAGTATTTCGATGTTCTAGCAAGCCTCGACAAATCACCGGAGACGGTTCTCTTCCGTTCTGTGATTCGCATCTATGTCAAGTCAGTGAAAATCAAAAAAAAAAAAAATGACAGGAAAACCGGAAAATGTAACCATCTTGAGTTGGAAAACCTAGGTTTTTACACGGCGGAGCGTAACCTAGGTTTTACACGGTAATTTTGCTGCGATTACAGTTCCTTCACGGTGATTTTGACGAGACCAGAACCATGTTTCCCAAATGGGTCGTCGGTCCAGATAAAAACCGGTTCTTGACACAAATCATCACCGGCCCTCAGAACGCCACAAAACCGCAGTTAAAACCGCCTCGGAATTTAATCATCGGAATCGTCTCCCCGCGTTCCCGGCCCCGAGTCTGGAGTCTGTACATGTGACGGTATCGACTCGTCCGGGCATTACTGGATATCGGGGAGGTCTACTTATGTTGAGAAATTCAACAAGTCAACAACAAGTTGACTCCCGGTTTACATAATATCGACTCACTCGACGACGCAACCAGGACATGTCCCCCTCTAGGTATGACAAGTTCAATCTCAGCATGCATACGGATTAAGGGCTAAGCGTCGATTGAGTACGTTATCGTATACTGTAGCTTCCTGCTTCAGTAGTCACTGGCGGCCGCCGGTGGCCACCAGTGACTCTTGGCGGCCATTGGCAGAATCAGACTAGGTTGAGACTTGGGTGGGGGCCTTGGCGGAGCCCGGCAAAAACTCGCGCTTATGAATGTTCGGTCACGTTATATCTCCCCTAAGATAGTCTCACACGAGCTTTAGGACCCGTGCCTTCGGCGCGGACACTCGCTGCGCTCGGTCCGCACCTTCGGCAGGGTCCACAGCTCGTCGGGGCTCCCGCCCCAAACCCCGCGGATTCTCAGTTCGCCAACGCACGGCGGATTCCGAGTCCCCCGGTTCGCCCGACGCCCGATTAAACCGACTTCACGTGAAGACGTCCGTATAAGGAAGAAACGCGTGACTTCCTGTCAAAGTCTTGTTTTCATGTATAGGATCCCCTATTGCTACCGGAAATGCACTTAATAATTCGCTTGAGCATACTTACAGGTAAAATGAATGAGATTTGAGCCCGCTATAGGGGCAATATGCTGAAACGCATTACCATCATTTCTGTGTGAATTTTCGAGAGTCCAAAGACGCCAAGCACTGCGAATGGACTCTAAAAATCAATTGAGCATTACTGGTTCTCTTAATGAAATCTACGGCTTTTGTTTGGTCTTTGATCATATCCCCTTCCAGCAAATCTCCTTTCTTTCTGCTCTCCTCCCGTTCCCTCCCTCGACTCGGAGGGACTAACATGCTGTGTCTGATTCTGCTTGAAAATGCACAGCCTATTACAGCTACTCCACAGCTCATCCTTTTGCGGGTACATATTCACACCATCCCCACAAATTACGCAGTGGGTACGGTTCAACCCTCATGGAGTCTGCGGTGGTCAATATATGGGCAATACAATTTCCTTTACTTGGTTCAACACAGCCCATTACACCGGATACCTCAACAGCAGTTTTCCGAAGTTGTGCCACAGTTCTTAAAAACAACCAATTTACCCATTGTGCTGCAGAGTGACACACATTGAACTACGGCCACATAGTAGCCACATCATTTCTGCCTAAGGATAAAAGAACAACTGCAACTGTATTTTCTGCAGCATCCCAGAATCCCACCTGACCCTGCCATTTACCCTCCCTGCTGTCTCTTTTTTTTTCTGGGTTTTCTCAACAGATGGGACCTGCTGGGTGGCAGTTGTTTCTTCAAATCTCAATTGGTCTGTCATTTTTTTTTTTGCTCAACAAACTTAACCACTGCTTTGTGTTACCGTATCAAGATTCCAAACGACCTTTACTTCAATTCCCGCGGATTCACTGTATCAAATCGACGTTTCTAACGTCACTGTATGGGATGGCTATGCTCAATTCTCTCTCAGGAAGAAATTTTTAGCACATAAAACCCTCAAATCCCTGCTGCTAGTGGACAAATGCCAATTATATTATGTCGAGCCAATTACACATGTTCCGCCATTCATGGGCATACTTCAGTCACTGACGTCCTGATCTATCCCTGTTCAATCATTATCCTGCCTACATCATGTCCAAGTCCCTCCTCGAGAGCTAATTTTTTAATGATTTCTCATGCAAGTGGTGCAAGCAGATTCAGTCATTTATGTTGCGGCCACCCCTTCCCATGTCCCTGACCCCAAGTAGTGCTCCGGAGCAGAGCTGAGGTATGTCTTGTACTTACAAATGAAATGGATGAGAATTGAGCCCGCTAGAGGGGCAATGCTTGCGAGGATAAAAAAGTGACCAAAAAGGGGGGGAAAAAAGGGCCCACA
Organism: Mycena galericulata; assembly: GCA_029289565.1. Classification (NCBI taxonomy): domain Eukaryota; kingdom Fungi; phylum Basidiomycota; class Agaricomycetes; order Agaricales; family Mycenaceae; genus Mycena; species Mycena galericulata. Next base: position 164,350 of record JARKIA010000233.1, read on the forward strand.
CCCTAGGTTCCGCAAAATGCTGTAATCCGACTGTAACCAGTTTCACACCAGAGTCTGGAAAACTTGATGGCAGGAGGCCAGTGCTGTCTGCATCAACTGCATCTTAGACTATCAAGGTCAGTGGGAGATGCTGTTCGAATCGAGCTCTTATAGGCGGCGATGTCAGGGCGTATATTAGAATTTCTAGAGTATCTTCTCCCTCCATAGAGTCTTCTCAAATATTTTGAGAGTAATGCACTGGCTGGTTCCAAGCTGGGACATCCCACCATATTGTTTGTCCATTGTTTGGTCAGAGATATCAGGGCATAAAAGTTGGTCTCTTCTACTCCTGTTATAAGCTGCAATGTTGGGGCATGTATTTCTTGAGCATCTTCTACCTCCATAGAGCCTTATCAAATATTTTCAGAACAATTCACTGGCCGGTTCCAAGCTGGGACATCACAACATCTTGTTTGTCCGTTGTTTGGCCAGAGATGTCAGGGCAGAAAGGTTGGTTTCTTCTACTCCTGTTGTAGGCTGTGACGTCGGGGCTTATATTTCTAGAGCTTATACTACTTCCATGGAGGCTTCTCAAATATATATAAATGGTCAATTCTGGCGGACCAGGTGGATTTGATCATTCAATTGACACCCCATAAGCCAACAACATGAATATCTACTGCACCTGGATGATGGAATTCAGTGAGTCAATGTAGCCTTCGTCTAGCCAAGTGTCAGCACCTTTCCCCTATCCTGGCTGATAACCCTTACCTAATATGGTAAAAGCCCAATGGGTATCAAAGCTTTCAATGAAGATGTTTCACAAGGCCATCTCCTTTCCGCACCCTTTCCCATCGGACTTGGATTGATTAGTTCTGATTGATATTCCAAAGAACTTGTGCCAGTACCCACAAAAAATTATTTGAACCAGCCACACAATTTTGTAACGTTAATTAGCATCTCTGTAGCTCTCCCGAATATTATTGGGTAGATTTAAGCAGGGGTGCCACAGTGGGGCTTCCCGAGATTCTGTTTACTCAGTGTTTGGCTGTTCCGATCACAAAAAGACCCTGTACTGTAAACTTCGTAAAATCACAAGTCTGGTATCTATACCTACAACCAGATGTACAACACTTCTAACAGTGAAGTGTTGGAAATTGGGAGCACAAGCAAAGAGTGAAAACAGGCAGCTATTAATTGTCCTGGCTGCAGAATGGTTCTGGATTTACTTGTACATAGATTGAACTTTGAAAAAATATCCGCTGCTCATTGCCGACCTTTGATCATTGGTTGGTTCTGAAATATATGTTCGCAACGGGAATCGAACACGCGCACAAAGTGTTCGGGTCATTACATAAGCTGGTTACAGCCACTATTTTATCACAAAAAATGTAATGAACCTTCTTAAAAACACTACAAAAATCCCATCAATTTATTAGAACGGATAGAGGGGACTGACTTGTTAAGAGGTCGAAAAATCCTCATGTTCGTTTCCCAAATGGACGATCACTTATTACATAAGCGCTCGTAATCGCGAGCAGTCCAGGTTGGAAGTTGGACAAGCGAAAGAGTTGGAGTGTTGAGACGCGCGCGGTTTTCGTCGGCAGCAGCTTGAGGATGTGTCTGGTGAAGACGAAGAGATCCAAGTGAATCGGTGCTGCGGCGAGGGAGGAATCCGGATTCATGGCTTGATGTTCTCCAGCTAAGGAGCCGCCGGTTTCATTACGTTGAACGTAGTATAATAAAAGGTACCTAAGAAGGTCCGTGCGGCGCCGGAGCCAGAGGCCCAGACCCAGGTAATATTTGTAGACCCAGTAGTAAGTAGGCCCAGATATTTGAGAATGCAGTTGCGATTCGGCGCTGGATTGATATCAACTTGAGAGCCAGGTCATTACAGAGCGAGCAGAGCCTGAGATGCGCTACGTCATGGCTGCGACTTTCTCAGAGGTTTGCCAGGGTTCGCCTTGCAAGCCTTTTGGTACACATCCGTGGCGCGCCAATCGTAGTTGTCCTCTCCGGGAGCTGGAACTCAATGGGCAGATTGTAAGTACTCTCAAACTTGGCTTTTGTGCATTGGGCAGGCCGTATCCTGGGGCATGGGGTGAAACCTGTGGGATCTGGGCGATTAGTTTGTTTGGTCCAGGGGCGAAGGCATATACACTTAGCTTGTTTGTATGCCGGGATAATTCCTGGGACCGGCGTTCGTTAATCGGACCGGCCGTGTAATGATACCTACCTACCTACCTACCGCCCATAAGAAGTTTTATCCGGAGCACAGAACGTTACCCCCACGGCGGTTGCTAAGATAGGGACCCGAGGAGCGCTTCAAGTGAATGGCCAGAAAAAATAACCGTCTGCTTCGCTGGAGTCGTAGGCGCAAATAGAGGTGTCCGTTGGATACTACCAGTTGAAACCAAGCAGATCGATAGTTGGGTTTGAGGCTCGGCGTGCATAGCCACACCGCCAAGTGCAAGATCGCCGTTAATGATCGGGCGACTCGGATGCTGGCGCAGCGGGCAAGGTCTCTGGCTGGCCTCTGAAGACGTTTGAAAGTGTTTAAGGCAAGGTCGGGGCTGGGCGGTAGGAGGTGAAACGCAGGAAGCAGAAGCGCCGGCGATTTGGTCATCTAGGGCGCAACAAGCGCCCTAGGGCGGTGATGTCGGCTGCGGTCGGCTGTGTGCTGTACCGCAATTTCTCCTTTATACATAACCGTCTTTCCTCCTCCCTTCCTTCTTTCCTTCACTACATTCTCCTGACATGGGTTGTGACAAAATTCTCGGTGTCGCCTCGATCGCCGCAGCAGCCATCCTGCTCGGCATCGTCGCCTTTGACGTCCCATACTTCAAGTCCGTCTTCTTCCTCCGCATCGACCTCGCCGGCGCCGCAGCCTCCACCGCCGCCGCCAACCAGACGACGCCCTACGTCGACCTCGGGGTCCTCGGCTTCTGCACCGACCTGAAGAACGGGCTCGGGCTGCAATGCTCCCCCGCAAAGATCGGGTACTCGCTCACTGGTGCGTGCTTCATGCCCTCCCGTCCTCTCCGTCCGCTAACCCGCCCCACAGACGCCTCGAAATACATCAACGGCACGCTCCCCTCCATCCTCAGCGAAGGCGTCGACGTCGCCGCCGCCGCCCTCACAAAAGCGCTCGTCCTCCACCTCGTCGCCCTCGCCGTCGCCCTCGGCGCCCTCGCCTTCGCCCTCCTCGCCCTCCTCGGCATCCCCTGCATCGCCGAGTGCTGCGCAGACTGCTTCAGCGGCTTCGCCGGCGCGACCGGCTTCGTCGTCTTCGTCTTCGACCTCGCCTTCTTCTTCATCATCAAAAAGCGCGTCGACGACGAGGCGCATGCGAACAGCGCCGTCATCGGGAATGCGATCTGGCTCACGCTCGTGGCGATGATATTGCTGTTTATTACGCCGATTATGTTCCTCGTGGGGAGGTGCTGTGGGTTTGCGGGCAAGGTCGCGTATAAGCCGTTGTGAGCGTAGATATATTTGTAACTTTCCTCGGACATTATTTACTTGCTGCGCCGCCATTGTAGCCCGCCCTACGCAATATATTACTACCACGTCGCAACGGAGGCGGCGGCTTGTCACCGATTCACTCGGATCTCTTCGTCTTCACCATACACATCCTCAAGCTGCCGACGAAAATCGCGTCTCAGCACACCACCTCGTCCGCCCAACTCCTAACCAGGACTGCTCGCGATCTCAGCTTCCCAGTCTGATCTCCGCCAACTTCGGACCATCTGCTCAAATGGATCTTGGGGCCTTGGGCACCATTTTGGCCGAGGCCTTGTTTTGATTTCCAGACATCTACGTGTTGACCACCCTCCAAACCACCTCCGGGCCGCGTTTTCTCAGCCAATATAAGCAAGTATATATCGATCCCTCATCCGATTCCAATTTCCAGCATCGATCGCGCTTCGTGCAGGTGCTGTGTCAATGAGTGTGCATCATCGCCGTACAAGGCTCCAATTGTACACTGGCTACTCCATGAAGAGGACGAACAGGCACTTTGGATTTATATGTAATCCGGAGGAAATCCTAGGAGGAGGGTACCCATCGCGAAGGAATTAGAGATGGAGAGTAGGTGCTTGCAGACCTAAACCGTAAAGTTGCAAGCCAAGTCATTTTGACCGCTCACAAGTAAAATTGAAGGGCGCGCCCACTACTTAATATTCTTTTCGGTGACGCTATCATAAGTACTCCCGGCCTCTCGATCTCGATCTTTCTTTCTTCCTTGTATAATCGAACGGCTGGCTGTTATGTAACTCTGCTCTGCCCTTTCCTTTCCTTTCCTTTCCTTTCCTTTCCTTCCTTCCTTCCTTCCTTCATCTATTTTCTAGCTGAAGCTTGATAGATACATACCGAGCACCCATGGCCATCGTCTGGACCGGATCGAAGACGATCTCAAGTTCGCCGGAAGGCTTCTTCAATTCCTTCTCAATAAACTCTTCTCTCAGTACGGGACGCACTCTACTCTACTCTAGGGTCTACGAAAGCTATCCATCCATCCTTCCGTGTATTCTTTGTTTACATAAATTCGTCCTTGCATAACTCTGGCTTATACCCACCCGTGTGCACGTCGCGAAGCCGCCTCATCCTCGCGGGCCCCACCCACAAGACGATGGAATAACTACTTACCACAGATTACGAGCGGGAGTTCTCTCGACGCGGGTTCAATTAAATCGGCACTCACCTTCCCTTCGAGACGATCCCGAGTACATACGTCTTCGCAGGCTGGGTGCTGAACCGCTTCTTACGCCCGCGAAATTTCTTGATCTAGACTCGGATTCTCTTCTCGCTCTGGGCTGACAGAGCCCTCGGCCCCCTCTCCCCGTACTCATGGCCGTCCAGGTATCTCCGTCCCCCGTCTTTCTTTTGCGGCTCGTCTTTCAGCGCGCGTGGCAATGCAATCCTATGCAAATTCGGCCTCCGCAGCATATCCTATACTTGAAAACACAATGTACACAGCCTCTTTGATAAGTCATGTGAAGTCACATGATTAAGTCACGTTTTGACTGTCGAGATGTTGAGATTTTGCTTTGCCGACGGCGAACCCCCGGGACTCGGAATCCGCCGTGCGTTGGCGAGCTCGGAATCCACCGGGGTTTGGGGCGGAGCCCCAACAAGCTGTGGACCCGCCGAAGGTACGGACCGAGCGCAGCGAGCGTCCGTGCCGAAGGCAGGGTCCTAAAGCTTGTACATATCTTATTATACAAAAGACAAGGGTCACGTGAAAGGTCTACTGGCCAATCAGGTTATCCGTAGGCTTTGGGCACGCGCGGACAAACAACGGCTTCTTCCGGACAGCTTTCGACTTCAAGATTGCTGGTCATTTAGCATCTCTCTCCTTCGTAAGCTTCAGTTTTGAGGTTACTGGAGTGAGTTCATAACTGAAGGCAGACAAGATTTCACGAGGGCTGGCATGCTTGAAGAATTGAGCTGGCAGACAGAATAATGAATTCGAAAGTGAACAAGCTCCAAAACTGTTACAGTTTTTTTGTATTAAAATTCAGGCCTTTCAGTATGTGGGGGACTAGCTAAGGCACGAGCACAGTGGGTCAATTTCAGGGTGTACACCAGCAGACCGAATACGTAGTCATTTTATGGTTCGGTACAAGCGTATGTAGGCAAGGACAGTGAAGGAAGACTTGATTTAATTTTCATTTGCAAATTCAGATCTCGGGTACATGCTGACTGGTCAATTTACGAGGGTGGAAAGCTGACACGATTACAAGGGCTAACAGAGGCTTGGTGGTTTGCAACAAGGAAGTTTAATACTTATTCAGGCTTGCCTAGATAACACGGTCTATCGGGGACACGAGGAACCAACCAGAGGTTGGTGACGAGTGTCCCAGTCAGAGTTCCAAGACCTCAGATTTCTTTATAATGGTATGGAAGCTGATTTCATGCAACTGTATAGACTTCTGGATGCAGATAATCGTGCGTAGCACGGGTTACAGCTAGTATACATACATACCTCCCTGCACTCGGCTTTCGCTGCTTGCCGCCGTACGCGTTCGACTCCTGATTCGATGCCGCCCATAGCTAATGGCTGTGGCGCTCAGAGTCAGAGTCAGAGACCATTACATCTCTGCGACATACATCTTCTTTATTATAATATGAGGGGGGGGTATAACTATGATGGGCCAGACTCAGGCCCAGACCTACTTCTCACGGTCCTACCCGAGAACTCGGTAGGACTCGGAAACTTGGCTAGGGCTGGAACGCCAAGAAGGGTGCCGAGGTGCTCGGCAGGACTCGTGCCGGGCGACATGCACGGCATTCGGCCTGGCCCGGCCCGGTCTCGGGAGCTTAGCAGGACACGAAGAACTCTCGAGTTTGTGCCGGCCGAGATTTATGCCGAGACCTCCACGGCAGGACTCGGCATGCCGCTATCGGGAGCTTGGCAGGACTCAAGAACACTTGCGCAAACTGAGACTTACACCAAGACTTCAAAGGACTTCGGCAGTACTTGGCATGTTGGATAGAGCTTGCAAGCATGCCACGATGGGAACAAAGAAGGACCCAGGTTGTATATTGTGAAGTACTAGAATTTTTCTTACTATTTCCTTTGAGAACAGTGCAGGTGCTAGCGCCGGCCGAGACTCATGCCCAGGCCTCCACGGGAGTTCAGCAGGACTCGATGCACTGGGTAGAACTCGGAACCACGCTGACCTGTGGGAACTTGGCAGGACTCGAAAACAGGTTGAGAACACGGGAGCTTGCGCCAGCCAGGACTTAGGCCGAGACCTCCACGGGGGCTCGGCAGAACTCGGCATGCTGGGTAAAATTCAAAGGCACACCGGGAAGAGAACAAAGAAGTGTATATTGTGAAGTACTACATAAAATTCTCTGGCTACTTACGTGTCAATTTATTGATGGGCTTACACTATCTTTACTATAATAAAAAGTGGTCGATAACGAACATCAAAGAAAGTTCGAAATCTCACGCCCACGGTCACACCCCATGCCGAGCCAGATCGAGAACGCGCCGAGCCGAGCGGCGAGAAGAGCCCCGGCAGTCGGAACATGCCGCGGCGGATTCAGAAGCTGTTGCCTTGCCTTGCCTTGCCTCGCCGAAACTCATGCCGAGCCCAAGTCGAGAACACGCCGAGCCAAGAAGAGTGGAGCTGGGCCCAAAGAAGCCGTAAATGGTATACTTTGCAATGCTGATGCTTGAAGTTGCTGAAAAGCAGTGGTGGGGAATAATTGGCCATGCATATGGCAATGGCAAGGGTACCTGGAGCAGAGCCTGAGGTTATTGCTGAGCAAGGTGGAGAGCGGGCGGGGCAGAAAAGGGCCCAGACAGTGTGAGCATGCCACAGCCAAGCCGGAGGTGGTCCTCTTTCCCTCGCACCAAGGAAACCTCAGAGGGAGGGAGCACAGATTTTATAGCAAGTACTTGGTGGGAAATAGAGTGTGATAGCTCAATGAATTTTTCAATGGGATGAGGGAAAGAGCTCGAGGAAAGGGAGGGGAGGAGGGAAATGGGGTAAACGAAGGGGAAAAAGAGGTCTGAGAAAATGGGATGACTGAAAACTGGCTCTTTAAACTTACATACCAACACCCGTGAATTTATTCACGGGGTTAAGCTAGTCTTCTTTATTATAATATGAGGGGGGGGGTATAACTATGATGGGCCAGACCTCCGGCATCGTCAGGATCATACCCGAGAACTCGGTAAGACCTCGATGCCGAGCCGAGCCGAGAACGTCGAGAAGGGCCCATTCGTGCCGAGGCACCGGGCAGGACTGTGCCAGGCCGGATATGCCGAGAAAGCCCATTGCATCATGCCGCACAGGATGCCGCTGCCAAGGCGGAAGCCGCAGATGCCAAGTGCAGTTCCGGGCCCTTGCAACGCGGAGCCTCTCGACTCCACTTAGAATTGTAATAGCAGGGGGAAACTCTGGCAAATGCTTGTACTTCCCAAATGTAAACACAGCATAATCAGGACAAGAGGAAAGGAGGTGGCAATCAAGCACTTCATGATGGAAAGTAAGGAAAGATAAAAAATGGGGACCATCCTTGGGAGCTGGCCAGGACTCAACACTGTACCCAGGCAAGGATACTTCGTAATGGGAGCCATGCACATACCTGTCAATTTTTGGCAGGCTTACATGCTGAGGTGCTAGGCAGGACTCGGGCCAAGAGGAAATGGAGAAAAAGAGCATTCATCATTCATTGCCTCGCGATGCCGCAGCCGAAGGCAGTTGTAGATGCGAAGTGTGAGACTTAGGTCAAGGGCCTTCTGCCTCTCACGGCCATTACATCACAATCTGGCCCAGCACGACGGTCAGGAAGGACTCAGGAGCATGTACTGGCTGAGACTTATGCCAAAACCTCCACAGGACTTGCCATGTGCACTGACCCAAAGGAGCTTGGCAGAACTCAGCTGAGACTTACACCGAGACCTCCACGGGAGCTCGGGAGAACTCAGCATGCATACTGACCCACGGGAACTTAGTAAAACTCAAATGCAGGTGCTTGCGCCAGCTGAGACTCATGCCGAGACCTCCACGGGAGCTCGGCAGGACTCAGCATGCACACTGACCCACGGGAACTTAGCAGAACTCGAACGGGGGAACTTGCACCTACTGGGACTTAGACCAAGACCTCCATGGGAGCTCGGCAGGACTCAGCATTCTGGGTAGAACTTGGAAGCACGCCGGGATGACAACGAAGAAGAGTATATCATGAAGTACTACATAAATTTGTCTCACTACTTCCCCGTCAATTTATTGACGGGCTTACACTAGTCTATCTATATAATAAAATGGGGTGGTATAACGAACATCAAAGAAGGTTCGAAATCCCACGCCCACGGTCATGCTCATTGCCGAGCTCAAGTCGAGAACGCGCCGAGCCGAGAAGAGCCCCGGCACTGGCCGGCACTCGAAGCATGCCGCAGCGGGGCCGAGCCGGGTCCAAAGAAGCCGTAAATGTGGTGATACAGTCGACTTCCCGATAACCCATACCCCTCGGTGGACGCCAAAAGGTATGGGTTTCAGGGAAGTTATGGGTTATGGGGTGATTTTAAACAGAAAATCACTCCCAAAAGGTATGGGTTATTGGGGGGTATGGGATAGAAGACTATGGGTTAGGAGGAAGTTGACTGTACTTTGCAATGCTGATGCTTGAAGTTGCCGAAAAGCAGGGGATAATTGGGCATGCATATGGGAATGGCAAAAGTCGGGCCGAGCAAGGTCAGGAGCTTGTTAACATGCCGCAGCCAAGCCGGAGGCCATCTCACAGATACCGAGGAGAGTTGAAGCTTCAGAGGGAGGGAGTACAAATTTTATAGCAAGTAGCATGAAATAGGGTGTTATAGCTCCATGAATTTCTTTAATGGGACAGGCTCAGGGCAAGAGCTCTCGGAGGACAGGAAGGAGTTGAGGAGGGAAAGGGGTACTTAAGTGAAGGGGAAAAAAAGGTCTAAGAGCATGAAATGACTGAAAACCAGCTCAATAAATTTCTTTCAACATACCAACGCCCGTGAATTTATTCACGGGCTTGAGCTAGTACATACATACATACATACATACAGTACTCCGAGGCTCATTGTGCTTGCAGCTTGTAACCCGACCTCACTGCAAGCCGCGGAATACGCACGCGTACGGATCCCGCCTGCTAGCGGCTCCACTGGAATGGAATGGAAAGCGCTTTAACCTCCGAGTCGTGAGTACTGCATGCATAAATGCAAAATCTAGAATAGCTGCGGGACCGCCCACAGCGGGGTTTGGCTTAACATTCTGTGCTCCGGATCAAACTTCGCATAGGCGAACCTCCGAGGAAGTCAGAAATCCGCCATGACCAAGCCATGAAAGCGGTTTCTCAGACTGTAAGCTTGTTCAAACCAGATGGTCGAACAGCGGGGGTCCTCAACTCTCTTTGGGAGTAGAACTGCGCAGCCAGTCCGAGTCCTCGGCCCAGCCGTTCCAAAATCTCGGGTCTCACTCTCGGTTTGGCGCCCACTACTGGTCTATTACTGGATCTTCGCTTCGCACTGTTTCCCCCGTTTTCCGCAGTAGTATCCCCGGCTTGCTTCTCGTTTCGGTTCCTCTAAATTGGCCACTGCAGCCCAGGTCAGAGCTGCACTTAATGAATCAGCCATTCATGAACGCACTAGTCCAACGTCAATCATGCATGCTATGCGGGCGCGATTCAGTTGATATTCGATATCCACCTCACACATACACGGCTCTATAGCGCATCTGCGCTATTAGGGGAACTCAAAGCTACGAATTTCGTATGCTAGGATACGAGCCCAAATACGATCTAGCTCTCAACTTTGAGCTCCGCTATGTATTAGCTAGGTTTATTAACGACAAGTAAGGTCAAGTACTTAAGTTGTGGTGCTACGTACGCTTGCGGTATGTGGTTCTCCGAGTCTGCCATCTGCGCTGATCAGCGGCACCATATTTGTATGCCATGATAAGCTTACTAGCTGCGACGGGCACATACCGCCCTAATACATATAGGTGGTGACAACGAGGGCGACGTCGGTGATGCGGATTGCGGAAACCCAGCTTCTCGATATGGTTCTGGAGTCCGTTTTTTTGCGTGTTGTGCGCATATGCAGCGTGTACATTCTAACGATGCCTTCCTTGTAGCGAAATACGAAATATAAATCTCAGCCGCCCCACTGGCAGGTACTTAAATTAACCTGAACGGTAAGCTCGTGCTCCTTCTTCACGTTCGCCAGGTGTCCACTGATCTACACGCATGCAGGAGACGAGACCCCACCCCGTCTTAGTTGTACGCAAGCTCAACGCGGACTTGATTAGGGATACACCGTGGAACCTCAACACGATTCCAATTCTTCAATATCATTCTTATCCTTTTTGACCAAGTGGATCCAGACCACGGCGCGGTGTATGACGGGGATTCACTATTACAGTAAACGGCCCTCGGGGAGCATCGCAATTGTATATATCAACGACGGATCCACCGACGCCGACAACGGGGTTTGGCTTTCATTATATATGCATACATGCGCAGAACCTCCCTTCCTTCCTTCCTTCCTTCCTTCCTTCCACCCCTTTTAACTTTCGATTTGAGGCTTCAAAATACACGCACTCAGGAACAGCATCCCCGCACCCGCGACAGATTCCGCCGTGCTCATCGTGCGTTCATCCCCTCCATCCACCCCGCCTTGTTCGACGAGTAGCGGGCCCACTGACTGACACAATTCGCTTATCCATGATATAATCTAGGTCGGCGCCGACCCCGCCGACCTCCTCCTCGCGCTCCTCCTCGCCCAGAGCGGCATCACACGGCGTATCATCGACCGGGACCGGGCGTTTCATAGTGTGCGTCCGGGTTTTTTTCCCTTGTTATTAGCAGCTAATCCAACTACTCCTCCTCCTTTCCTCTTCCTGCGGCCACTCACTCTAAGCAGCCTTTATAATAATGATGATAATACGAGGGGTACGAAGGCACGGGGACCCTCCGCGCCGGCGGCCTCGTCCTCCTTGACGCGACGACATGGGCAGAGGGAGGCGTATCCTATGGCACTCGAGTGGCTGACACGAAAGGCCATGCGTTTGGCGCGTATTTGATCGAGGATGAGGGGCGGATCGTCGGGATGGGTTCATTGGAGCGGTGGTGCGTGATGGGGATGGGATGGAGCGGTATTTCGGGAACATATTCGGAGAGGCGGTTCAGCGTGTATGAATTGGACTCCCTCATTGTTCCCCAGGTCAATGAAATGATTAAAACGGCGAAAGTTGAATTTTTTTCAACTCGGATCTCGGAGATATGATCCGAGTGATGGCGGTGGCATAGTCCGAACGTCGGAGTTTGATCTCGTCCCATCTTTCTTCTCCTTCCGTCACATTCTTGCCATCGCATTCGCAATCACGGTGCACAGGCGGAATGCACCGCGCGTTGGCAATTCATGATATCGTCGACTTGATATGTGCGGAGGTCGGCACCAACAGCTTGCGATCCCTGGAGAAGAACGCCATGGGCGATCTGTCGAAACTTGCTAGAACGTCCAAAATATTTCTCGATCCTTCTCTCAATATTCTGTGGAGTTCCCAGGACACGATCATTCCCATTCTCAGGTGCATGCCGAAGGATCTCTGGGACCTAACAACGACCACAACGACCTTGGACATAGAGGAAACGTCACGGTCAGATGATTCCGACACCCAAATCCTCGCACCCGACTCCGACTCCGACACCCAAACCCTCGAGATCCGTATAATAACGGTGGTAAGAACCCAGACTCTCGCTTTTTTTGACATCACGTCTGATTCAACGTAGGTTATCCGGCGCCCCATAATTGCTGCAGACTGGGAGCGTCCCCTCTTCTATTTGCTTCGCGTTAAATCTCTCGTCATGAGGGCGCAGACGCTTCGCCAGACCTCAGGCATCTTCAGGGCCTTCACCTTATGTCTGCCTGGGGATTACATATTCCCGAATCTCGAATTCCTCAAGTGGCTTCCGGATCCGGACTCAAGCGTCTCACTCGACCACGTTCGCCTATTCCTCACACCCCGCATCAACAATCTTACACTCGCTTCCATGACCACCATCGGAGACCTATGCATCCTCTCGAAACTCGCAGTTAGCTGTCCGTCTCTAACCAGTCTCAAGGTTTATATTCGGGAGAAGGATCTCTGGCCCGTGGCGATCCGGATCATCTCCACACTTGTTTGCAAGTTCACGCACCTCGAATCACTTTATATTCCCGGTCTGAATGAGACAGCTCTCGCGCATGTAGCTCAGCTCTCTAGCCTGCAGAGACTGTCGTTCGACACCGATGAGATCCCTGTGCATTCGCTTCGGTCTATGCGAGCATCTGATATCTTTCCCTCCCTTACCGCACTCACCGTCCCGCGCATGGAGCATACCACTTCCATAATATCCGCACTCGGAAGCTGTTCCTTCGTTGCGCTATCGTGCACCTCGGCCGGTCTCCAGCCCTCGGCCATATCTCGACAATTCTATTCCGCCCTTACGAAGCATTGCTCGCATTCGTCTCTCCGCTTAGTAAGCGTGAAATGCAACTCTAGCACAAGCACTATTGCGGACCTACCCACCGATCAGCTTCATCATTACTCGGTGGGAATTGATATCCTCTGGCCTCTCCTCTCATTTACGCAACTCGTCCACGTCGATCTCACGCATCCAGTCGGATTTGACCTCGATGATGCCGCCCTCCGCGACATGGCTCGCGCCTGGCCTCGCATCAAGTCTCTCAATCTCGCAGCCGTCCCACCCCACCGTATCCGCCCTCGCGCTACCCTCGAGAGCCTCCGCGCATTTGCGACGCACTGTCCTCGCCTCTGCACTCTCGAGCTGACGTTTAACGCCACCGTCGTCCCGAAAATCCGACTTCCCGGGGAGAAGGGCGTATCTCAAGGGAGCCTTAGTTTTCTCAACGTCGCAGCTTCGCCCATCAAGAAATCCGGTCGCGTGGCTCATTTCATTTCGGCGATATTTCCTGGATTGAGGGTCGTCACGACTTTGTACGAAGATCTCATGGATTTAAACCTGGGGGCCGCAAGAGACATTGTGACATCCCACAACATGTGGAAAGATGTCGAGAACGGCCTTTTTGACAATGACCTGCGACGTCAACGAAGCAGACGGTTCTTTTTTCCGTCCATTCAAGCCTTTGAAAGACCTGTCATGGCTGCGGATATCTGACTTCCTCAGAGATTTGCCCATGTAAAATGACGTAGCTTCCAAGTTCAATATAGCGCCGAATCGCAACTGCATTCTCAAAAATCTCATAGCTGGGCCTACTTACTACTCCCTGCGTCTACGGGTCTATACATAATACCTGGGTCTATATATACCTGACTCGGCTTCGCTTTCCATCGTTGCCGCCCAATGGCCATGGCGCTTAGACTCGAAGCTCATCGCATCTCTCTGTGATAATAGATATACATACTCTGAGCCTCGTCAAGTATGCTTACGGACCTTACTGCAGAGCCTCGGACTCGGAATATCCGCTCGAATAAAATTTGCAAACCCTTCGTACTACATAAATGCAATAATAGCTGGCGAGGCTAGGGCCGGATCCACCGACGCCCACAGCGGGGTTTGACTTTACTTACTTGCGCGTCCTTCCTCCCACCTTGCACTCTTCCACCCAGCCACCCACCTCCAAGTTACACTCAGTGAGATCTAGTTAAACTGGCGGAGACACCATGCCCGCACCCGCGATAGATTCCCCCGTGCTCATAGTACGTCCATCCCCTCCATCCGCCACCTCCGTCCAGCCACTCCGTTCCTCGTCGCATTGCCTCCCCCTTCCCACCCTGTTATTTAATGCGACCACTAACTAACCAACACATCAAATCCGCCAGGTTGGCGCCGGCCCCGCAGGCCTCCTCCTCGCGCTCTTCCTCGCCCAGAGCGGCATCACACCGCGCATAATCGACAAGGATCCGGTGTTTCATACTGTGCGTTTTCTCCTCCTACTTTTTCTCCTTACTCCTCCTCCTCTTGCGGTCAGTCGAACATAATAATGACATGTTCTCCCGTGTAGGGTTCGCGCGGGTTCGGTATTCAGGTGCGATGCCCTTTTATTATTCACTCCTCCGTCTCAGAGGAACGCTGACATATGTGCTTAGCAGCCCCGCACCCTCGAGCTCCTCCAGACCCTCAACCTCCTCCCGGATGTCCTTAAGGAGGCGACCCCGATCCCGACGCTGCGCGCGTACGCGCTCCCGGGCGGGCGTGAGGTCGTGAGGACGTGGGATTTGTATCCGACGAAGACGAAGAAAGGGAAAGGGGAACGGGGGGAGTGGGAGGGGTGGGCGGATCGGCCGTTTGTAAGTGTTTCGATTTTTGTGGGCAACTTGATTCCCCCTTTCCCCCCGATTCTTGTACTGGTTAGGCAAGGAGGCCATCGTTACTTACTTAACGACCGCTTTTCAGGCGAACGGCCTATGTCTCAGCCAAAGCGCGCTCGAGGGCATCATCCGGGCGCACCTCGCGCGCTTCGGGGTGGTGGTTGAGCGTGGGTGCGAGATGGTGGGGTTCATGCAGGGTGAGGGCGAGGACAGTGTTCGCGTGAGGGTGCGCGACGTCGAGACGGGTGCGGTGGAGGAGACAAGGGCGGCGTACATGGTTGGGGCGGATGGGGCGCGCGGTGCGTCGCTACGACTCGTGTGAGATATGTGGAGTTGAGCGGGGATAATCATGATACTTGCAGGTCCGACGCGCAGGCTCCTCGGGCTGACGTTCGAGGGCGAGACGAAGGATGCGGACGGGATGGTGTGGGGGGACGTCGAGATCGAGGGACTGGGGACGGATGTGAGTCGACTCTTTGATATTATAATACCAATTTGGTTGAACGTTTTATTTGGGATGGGAAACTGATCGAACTATGTAGTACTGGCACATCTGGGGCAAGCCCGGGCATTTTACGTGCGTTCCTTTCTCCTTTACTCCCTCCTTCCCTCCAGCGCACTCTCCCTATTATATATCCATCCTCAAATATAAGTACAACAACAACTCAAATCTCCGCCGCAGAATCATGGCCCGCCCCCTCACCCCCGGCGGCCCGCAGAAGCGCTTCGGAATCGGCATCACGGGGCTGGACTTCGACCCCGCCGCGCTCGCGGATTCGGAGGACAGCGTGACGGCCTTCATCCGCGCGCAGACGGGCCGCGCGGAGCTGCGGTTTGGCGCGTTTGAGTGGCTCTCTTATTTCAAGTGAGTGTCAGTCAATGTATATATGTGATCTATTCAGCGGTATCATCTTAGACCGAATATGCGGATGGTGAACAAGTTCGGGGAGGGGCGGGTGTTCCTTGTTGGAGGTGGGCGCTTTTATTTCGGTGATCTTTTATTTGCCTCCCGTTGATGAGGGAATTTTCTGCGTTAGATGCGGCGCATGTTCATTCGCCCACCGGTCGGTAGTTTCATCTTTTAACAGGACACTCAGAATCCCTTAATTTATTTGTGTGTTCAGGCGGCCAGGGCGTAAACACCAGCGTCCAAGACTCGGTGCGTCTCTATCCATCCATCCTTCAGTGTTAACCCATCCTAATTGTATCAAAAAACCGACGACAGTCCAACCTCGCCTGGAAACTCGCTTTGGTGCTGCACGGCCGCGCCCCGCCCGCCCTCCTAGAGAGCTACAACGCCGAGCGCCTACCCGTCGTCGCGCAAATGCTGCTCGCGACCTCCGCGCTCTACACGCACACCGTCGCGCCGGTCCAAGTCCAGGCTCAGCCTCCGAATGCAAACTCGACCACACCCAAAGAGAAAGAAGAGGAAGAAGACGACGACACGGTCTCGGGCTGGTTCCGCTGGCGCAACAGCGCGCTGGAGATGTTCGGGATCAACTACCGGTACAGCCCGATCGTTCTCCACGAGGCGCTGGGGGACGGCGACGGCGCGCAGAGCGTGGAGGAGATGCGCGCCCGGGCGTACGAGGGGTACGAAGGTACGGGGACCCTCCGCGCGGGGGACCGCGCGCCGGAGGCGTCCGGCCTCGTCCTCCTTGACGCGACGACGACATTGGCGGAGACCTCCTTATTCGACTTACTCGACTCGGCGCGGCACACAATCCTCGTGTTCATCCCGAGTCACACCGCGCTTTCTGAACCCGCGACGGTCAAAATCACCAGCGCCGTAGCGACGTATCCGGCAGACGCGGTTCAGATATTCGCGGTTTATAGGGACCTCGAGGAGGCAGCTGTGGGCTCTGTATCCTGTGGCACTCGCGTGGCTGACACGAAAGGCCATGCGTTTGGCGCGTATTTGATCGAGGATGAGGGGCGGATTGTCGTGGTGCGCCCGGATGGGTTCATTGGAGCGATGGTGCGCGATGGGGATGGGATGGAGCAGTACTGCAGGAACATATTTGGAGAGGCGGTTCAACATGTATGAATTGTACTCCCTCATTGTTCCCAGGTCAGGGAAATAATTAAAATGGCGAAAGTTGAATTTTTTTCAACTCGGATCTCGGGGATATGATCCGAGTGATGGCAGTCCGAACGTCGGAGTTTCACCTCGTCCCATTTTTCTTCTCCTTCCTTCACATTCCTGCCATCGCACTCACGGTACACAGGCGGAATGCACCGCGCATTGGCAACTCATGATATCGTTGACTTGATATGTGCGGAGGTCGGCACCAACAGCTTGCGATCCCTGGAGAAGAACGCCATGGGCGATCTGTCGAAACTTGCTAGAACGTCCAAAATATTTCTTGACCCTTCCCTCAATATTCTGTGGAAGTTCCAGGACACGATCATTCCCATTCTCAGGTGCATGCCGGATGATCTCTGGGACCTAACAACGACCTTGGACATAGAGGAAATGTCAGATGATTCCGACACCCAAATCCTTGAGACTCCTACAATAACGGTGGTAAGGATCTAGACTCTCGCTTTTTTCCGACACCACGTCTGATTCAACGTATGCAGGATCTCCGGCGCCCCATAGTTGCCGCAGACTGGGAGCGTCCCCTCTTCTATTTGCATCGCGTTAAATCTCTCGTTATGACGCCTCAGGCTTTTCGTCAGACCTCAGATATCTTCGGGGCTTTCACCTTATGTCCGCCTGGGGACTACATATTCCCGAATCTCGAATTCCTCATGTGGCTTCCGGACTCAAGCGTTGGATTTCACCATGTTCGCCTATTCCTCACACCCCGCATCAACAATCTTACACTCGCTTCGATGACCACCATCGGAGACCTATGCGTTCTCTCGAACCTCGCATTCAGCTGCCCGTCTCTAACCGGTTTCAAGGTTTACATTCGCGAGAAGGATCTCTGGCCCGTGGCGATCCGGAGCATCTCCACAGTTGTTTGCCAGTTCACGCACCTCGAATCACTTCATATTCCCGGCTTGAATGAGACAGCTCTCGCGCATGTAGCTCAGCTCTCTGGCCTGCAGAGCCTGTCGTTCAGCACCGATGAGATCCCTGTGCATTCGCTTCGGTCTATGCGAGCATCTGATATCTTTCCCTCCCTTACCGCACTCACCGTCCCGGGAATGGAGCATGCCACTTCCATAATATCTGCACTCGGACGCTGTTCCTTCGTTGAGCTATCGTGCACCTCGGCCGGTCCCCAGCCCACGGCCATATCTCGAGAATTCTATTCCACCCTTGCCAAGCATTGCTCGCATTCGTCTCTCCGCGAAGTAAGCGTGGAGTACGACTCTAGCACAGACACTATGGCGGACCTACCCACCGATCAGCTTCATCGTCACTCGGTGGGAATTGATATCCTCCGGCCTCTCCTCTCATTTACGCAACTCGTACACGTCGATCTCACGCATCCAGTCGGATTTGACCTCGATGATGCCGCCCTCCGCGACATGGCTCGCGCCTGGCCTCGCATCAAGTCTCTCAATCTCGCAGCTGTCCCACCCCATCGCATCCGCCCTCGCGCTACCCTCGAGAGCCTCCGCGCGTTTGCGGCGCACTGTCCTCGCCTCTGCACTCTGGAGCTGACGTTTAACGCCACCGTCGTCCCGAAAATCCGACTTCCCGGGAAGAAGGGAGTATCTCAAGAGAGCCTTAGTTTTCTCAACGTCGCAGCTTCGCCCATCAAGAAATCCGGCCGCGTGGCTCATTTCATTTCGGCGATATTTCCTGGATTGAGGGTCGTCACGACTTTGTACGAAGATCTCATGGATGATGAAGACGTGGAGGTTACACCCGACATTCTGACATCTCACAAGATGTGGAAAGATGTCGAGGACGGCCTTTTTGACAATGAATGACACCAAGCGGATTAGGTTGGTGCGTCTTCGCGATGTTGATTCTTCTCCTGTTCTCATCGTGAACCAGATTTGCTCACTGACTTTTCTTGTTATCTTGGCACACTCGCACTGAATTCAACTCTCTTGCTGATGAATTTTGCAACGAATGAGTTTTTTTTGGCCAACTTATATTGCAACTACGGTATCAGGTTGAACTTGAAGATTCCCGTCAGCATCCGAAAAAAAAGATAAAATACCCGGGAACGCGTTCAGTACCGATTCATGTGGAAGTTTCTGGTTTTGACCCGTTGTATAGCGCCACCTGCCCAAATTCCGGCCGCCAGTCTTCAATCTGACTCGACGTTCAGTATTGGCATCGATGATGAGGAAAAGCTGCGGGGAGTGGTGTCTTTGGTATGGAAGTCTAAGTGAACCTGCTAATCTACCGTTTTCCAACATTGCCAGCCGTAGCTTGGTATCTTAGATCCTTTCACTCTCAAGTCTACGAATGCAACTCCTCACTCCAGTCAACAATATGGGCGCCGGCCGCCCCGAGGGAGTTCAACTGCGTCTAGTCCATACACAGGTGCGTTTTTCTTTGCTGCCAATATAGTTTGCTTTTCCTAGGCGTGTACTAGGCCCGCCTCTCGTATCTTTTCCTCTAATCCCCCCCCACACCGTCTCTAATCAAATATTAAAGGTTACGCTCACCAGCAAGTTCAAAAAGCTTGCAGTACATACAAGCCTCTGTGTTGATCGTGCATAACTGGTATTCAGTCCTACAGCAAGAGAACCGTGGCAGTTCGGTGGCTGCACCACCACAGAGAGGTTCGTCAGATCATAGATTTTTAACTTATCATTCAATGCCTAATTTATGGCCGAGAGGCGTTCCACCCCGGTCTCAATAATAGCAAACGGGAAAAGAGTGAACAACAAGGCTTTACCTCGGAGAAGGGCTGGGACATGACCGAGTCTCATCATGAGAAATTAATCGAAAACACGGACGACCTCCCTCCAGGGCGCACGAGGAGGGAATGGATTCAGCAAGCCATCCTCACTGGTAACCTTTCTGTGTGGGACACGATCCGTGACGAGAAAAGGAGAAACCTGCCTTTTGGAGTCTTCGTTTGCAAAACATACAAATTCAGACGCAATGAGGTTAAATTCAATATCAGAACATAAAACTAAAAGTTCGCTAAGTTCTTCGACCAGATTGCCCAAGAATCCAATGGGGAAGACGCCGAAGACAACCATGCGGAGGATGAATTCCGAACGGAAAGGAAAGGTAAGCGTATTGGCACGGTTCATCATTGTCATAATTTCTCTGACTTTCCTCCGATTCGTCTTCTTGAATCAGAACCAAAGAGGTTTTCGTCCGAACTGCCAGAGGTTGTTCGCGTAGGTATGAAGTCATCATGCAACTTGCTACGAAACGAAACTTACCGAGGCGATCTCGACTTTGGCAGGCGGGCGGACAAAGGGCGGGCATGTGCATGAGCGCGTAGCGGGACACACAAGGCGTCATTGAATAACGCTCTGGGACACGACCCTGGGCCAGCATCGTTTCTATTAGGAATTCGAAGTTGTTGGATGTATCCATGACTTGTTGTGCATGCGCTGGGCACAATACCAGCATAATGTCATTGGAACGGTCGAAGTTTTGTTGTGAAACATAAGTCTTAGTTCTGACGATGCTTTTCGGAATCGAGAAGCGGGTTATGAAGAAACAAGAAAGCCACAAGACATATGTATGATGTAAAAGGACGAACAATCGACTCAGCTCCGCTCCTCTAGCGCCTCTAGCCTGGCGACCTGTCTGTTTGTTGCCCGTAGTCAGCATGGCCGCGCGAAGATAAATAATAAGAAATACGCACCTATCCCTCATCGCCTCCTGCCACCGCTGTAGCTTCGCGGTCTCATTCAGCTGGAAGCCGTAAATGCGCGGGCGGTAGCGTTCCGCCTTGAGCGCGACGCTCGCGGTGCTGATCCCGTCGCCGACGCCCTCCGTGCCCGTGACGTCCGGCAGCTCCTCCCGCCCACGGCGCCTCGTCTTACCCTCGTTCGCACCCGCACCCGCAGGGCCATCCGCAGGCGGGCCCGTCTTCGGCGGAATGAGCGTCGGGTACACGAGGTAGAGGAGGTGCGGGAACGTCGTGCCGAAGTACGCGCCGTCGATGGAGCCGTGGCGCGAGGACTTGGGCGAGTAAAGGTCCTCGCAGCGCCCGCAGTAGAGCTTGACGGACTTTTCGTACGGGACGTCGATGAGGCCGACGGGGAGGAGGGACTGCGATTGGCATAGCACGCGTGGACAGCGCCCGAAGTCACCGCGCTTGTACTTTTCGACCTGGAAAGAATGTCAGTCGGTGTGATAGGTGCCGTCGCTTCGTCGGCGCGGCACAGAGTGTACACGCACCATCTTTGCGAGGCCTCGAGCCGTAACAATCCACCGAGCATGAATCAGGCCATATAGAAGCCGGGCCTGGACGTCCAAGGACCCACGTAGCTCGTCTTGGACCTCGTCATCTACGGACGCCCCTCAGCGCGCTATTTGAGTCAGATAAGAGCGCAGACGCACCAAGCTGGTCCGTTATGAGATCCAGGGCCTGCGCATAGTTCGCCACCTCGTTGTTTAGGCCTGTCAGATTGAATCGGTCCAGGATAAAGTCCTCATCGACTTCGCAGAAGTACTCGTTGCCTTTGGACGAGAGAAACCATGATATCCACTAATGTTCTACTCAGACCAGCACCGATCGAGGGATAGAGACCATTTACCGTGCTGTAGGGGTGCGAGTGAGCCCACAGAAAACAGGATGCGAATGCAGGGGAACTGACCTGGAGTAGTCTGAATCTGAACCGGTGGAGATATCTTCCACTGCACGGCGAAGCATGAGGTCAGTTGTCGAGCAGATGGGCGCAAAGGCACGAACTGGTCGAATCAAATTCACAATTGCGGAATAAGGCGGTTACGCATCACGCGACTCGGCGAAATATTATTTATTTTATACTTATTTTTGAATATCTAATTACGCACAAGATCCATTTCCTTGAGGCTTCTCGGGTACTCAAGACGGGAAGATCTTCATTAAAGATAGTACCTCGACATACCAGTCTAACAATTATATCCGACTGGCCACGAACCTCAGAGAATTACACGTATGTCGACATATTTTTACATGCAGTGCAAAAAATGCCTCAATTACGAACATCTCTGTCGAGAATCCTCGCACGCAGCTATACGCAGAGATGGTACGCGTACGGTTACAAATGCTTGAAGGTGTAGAATCAAATATGACAACATCTGGCAACATAACAATTGTACGGTATTCACGATCACGTGTTTCGCCTCTGACACGCTTTTCGACACGGTGAACAAGTTAGATTCGTAAACAACGTCACGTTCGTAAAGAATTGAGTTAAAAATATCTGCGACGGAGCGGAAAACTTGGCATGAAAGGGCATCATCCCCAGGAGAGATGACGGCTAGAGTTTGCGGAACGTGAGGTGGAGCTCATGAGGAACGGTCAACGCGAAAGGAGAAAAGGCGTTTTGTATCGACTCGGAATGCTTCGAGCCCGCGGGAAGCTCCCACTCGTAGTCGCGCAGGAGCACGGCCGCCAACACGCGCTGCTCGTACATTGCAAAGTTGCGCGCGGGGCACTGGCGCGGACCGAGCGCAAAGGGGACCCAGCTCTTCAGGCCCTCCGTCTCGAAACGCTCGGGGCGGTACACGTGCGGGTCCCGCCAGAACGCCTCCGTGTGGTGGATCGCGTAGATGTCGACGGTGAGCGAGGTGCCGGCGGGAATCGCGTATTTCCCGAGCTGCGCGTCGGCGGTCGACATGCGCGGAACGACGTACGAGATGGGAGTGTTGATTCGGAGGGACTCTCGGATGCAGGCGTTGAGGAACGGAAGCGAATTGGCGCCGAGGTTCTCAGCTGTGAAGTCACCCTTGCCGACTACATTGGCTATCTCCTCGCGCGCACGACGCTGAATATCGGGGTGAGTAGCCAGGAAGTAGAAGAGTGTGGACATTGCGCCCGCGCTAGTATCCTGTACACGAGGATGAATGAAAATGTTAACTTGTATATGCGGGAGGCGTACGTGGCCAGAGATAAACAAGAGAATCATGTTGTCGCGGAGCTCTTTCTAGCGTCAAGTTAGACCCTGACGCGTAAGTTTGTAGCTGACTACTTACCTGGGACATATCCGGATCGCGGAGCATATACGACATCATGTCGTCCCCGGGTGAGTTCTGCTTTGCTTTCAACAGTGCCACGAACTGCTCGGTCAGTGTATCGATCCTTCTGAGGAGCACCGTCCTTGGCGCAAGGCGCTCCAGAAACGGTGCAATCAAGTATACGGGATTCGCAATCCCGCTCATGACGCCGTTGTACTCGCGCACGAACATGCTCTGCTGCTTGAGCGCCTCAAAGTCGTGACCAAAGACCGTCGACCCGAGCGCGTCGACGGCAAAGCGCTGCGCAAACTCGTCCCAACGCACGGTGTGAGTCCCCGCGCCGAGCAGCGCCTTCACGTTGTCCGCGAGGGCGACGAACTGCTCGACGGGCATTTGCAGGTTGATCGCGTCGTTGATCAGGCGCGACTGCTTCTTCCATTGCGTCGCGTTCGATACCAAGATGTTCGAGTTGCCGATGAGATGCCACAGGAGCGAGTCGTTCGGCGGTTTCTCCTTGGGATACAGTGCCAGATCGTCGGAGAGCTGACGTGCGATCTGATAAATCCACAAGTGTTGGGTTGAATCTGACAATTTAGAAGAGACGCTGCGCACCTGGTGGTCGAGGATATGCACCATCCACCGCCCCAGGACCCAGACAAGCACGACGCCTTCTTGATTCTCGTTCGCAAACGGAAGGATAAGTCTTCGGATGCGTCCATCCTCAGGCTCCATTG
Organism: Mycena galericulata; assembly: GCA_029289565.1. Taxonomy (NCBI): domain Eukaryota; kingdom Fungi; phylum Basidiomycota; class Agaricomycetes; order Agaricales; family Mycenaceae; genus Mycena; species Mycena galericulata. The sequence goes on from JARKIA010000233.1 coordinate 187,929, forward strand.
AGAGGTAACTCTTCAACAGTGGGAGGATCGGAACCCTCGGGAGGTGACCAAGCCCGGAGGGCACGACGAAGAGCCGACGAATGAGGAGGGTAACGAGAGGGAGCGCAAGAAGCCAGTATGGGGACGTCATTGAGGGGGGAAAATCGAGAGTCAGCTATCCTCGAACAGATGGAGGGTGATTATAACGGATTGGATGATAGCGCATCTCTTGTGAATGGATTCCCTTCTTGGGGGCATGTGGAAAATAAACAACCTTGAGGTGAGGCCCTAAGCTTAAGTGGGATATTGTGATGGTGAACATTGACCCGTTTTAATTTTCTGGATGTGAGGATTCTTTATTCGGGCATGCGGATCCAATGCTAGACTTGCGCTGGTCCCTACTATATCCTGGATAGAAAGCTGGATGTCGGGGGCATGGTAGGGTATATTTGGTTTCGGTAGTATTGCGCCCACAACGGCCCACCGAGTACCATATGCATTTAGTTTATGATCATTGATAGATCTTCTGTCGACGGGACGCTCAATTAACGCAGAACTTCAGTCGGCCTGCCTAATTCGAAGCTGAAAATAGTTGCCGAATTCGAGGCGAGGCAGCAAGGAACGAACTATCTTTGATTTGGACCCTCAAGTTAATCCGACTCGCGTCGCGCCGTTTTCCCGTTTTTATTCGAATCATCATTGGCGGCGGCATATGTACAGGTTCTCCAGTCCGTTAGTTGATGGTCTGCTTGACTTCTACAGCACAAATTCCGACGCCCGCCGAGCGGAGTTGAAGCGAGCCCCAGCCCACCCACCAATTGTCCGCTTCGTCCTCCGCATCATACCCAAAAATTTCCTTCACCTCTCGCCACTCCGGTGTCTCGATCTCATCAGCGCCAGCTTGAAGCACTTCAACGCCCGCCGCGAGCTTGGCGCGCATTCCCTGATCGCGCGCCCGCTGGTCCTCCCCGTCGGGCATGCACGTGAAATACATGATATTGGTCTCCGACTCGGTGGCAGCGGCACACCGAGGCTGGCGAATCTCTTGAAAGGCCCCTAGGAATTGTGGGATCTGGTCGCGACTGTGGAGATGAGAGAATAAGCGGGCGAGGACGGCGCCGTCTTCCACGGCCATCGCGCTTTCCTGGATGGACCCCGGCTACACGACGCTCAGCAGACGCGCTGGATGTGCGAGAAAGGTACTAACCGGGATAGGGTGGGCTGCCGTGCCAATGATTACGAGACGACCGCTAGCAGAGACCCAATCTTCTAGTGGTTGGCACTGCATGACGGAGTGGCGCCGGAGGGAGGACAATAGTGGTTGCATATTCCTGAGTCTGGCGGAGACGGACATCCCTTTAATGGTAGGAATTAGATAGAAATGTTACTTGAGCTCACCTCGGCTCCATGTTGCTCAAAATCTCGTGCATTCCCTCAACGAGCGTGCGGTTGATGTCGTATGGTCCGTATGCACAAAGCGCAAAATCTTCCGCTCCGCCCTATTTAAATCAGTGGTAGATGGCGAAGGGATGGCGGAGAACGTACCACTGGGTATCCGACGGCAGAGCGTCCGTCTCCTAGCCAGCAGAACAAGGTGGTCTGCAGTGTATCAGTCGAGGATTACGCGGGGTGGGATAAAACGAACATATGCCTCTTCATACAGTGATTTGAGAGCCAAATTTTCGACGATTGCCCGTTTGGGGCTCGTGGCGCTGGGTAGCGATGGTCAGTTGAGATCCATGCAACTGCAGCTTCGAATAACCTGTACATCCACATTGAGGGACGATCAGCTAGCTCATCGGCATCTTCTTCTTGCAGGAGAATCCCGCGCGAAAGACCTGCGATGCCATCTGCTCCTACAATCACGTCCGCTTGCAAGATACCGCCAGAATCTGTGATGATCGTCGCTGTTGCCGGGTCGATAGATAGTGCCGTGGTTCCTAGGCGTATGTCGGCCCCCCTACGGGTAGCCTCGTCGTACAGTAAGCCTATCAAATCAGAAAGCTGCGTCAAGGTTGGGCGTCAGTTGATTCGGCATCTTCAAATAAAATAAAAAGAAACGACATGAGCGAAAAGATATTCTCCTCGTGTTTCCTTGAGTAGTTCCTCGTCCCAGTGCTGAGTACCCATGAGTTCGCCCGTGCCACCTTGCCAAAGGTATGAAGAACGAAGCTGCGAACAGAATGAGAAGGCATACCAAGCAAGACATGAATGGACTCCGATTTGACCGATATCGCGTCAAGCTTCTCCTTTAAACCCCAGTGTAGGAGGACCTTGGTCAAATTGGGTGGCATCCTCACTCCGCGTCCAGGCTGTGTTTGCGAGTCGCAATTAGATTTTTGCGCGATGAGGTGCGAGACAACCTACCTCAGCATCGGATATATCTTGATTTCTCTCCATCACCGTTACGCTGTGGCCGATCCTTCGCAGCGCAATGGCACACGAAAGTCCAGCGACACCCGCACCTATCACAACAAACTTAAGCTGCAGCTTGCCATCCCCGTCCACTTGTGTCCCTGGACGCTGAATCTTGAGTCAGTGAGGGGCACACAGAAGCAGATGTTCAGCGTACAATTTGGAGAGACATTCTGCTCGAGAAATATGTTGGAAAAGAAGAGCCTGAGGACGGTGGGTGAGATGGATATTTAGAGGTTCTGCCTTTACTGTACATAAGGTGGGTCCGTGAATGTCCCATCTTTAGTTTAGGCCAGATGGCAGAATCAAGCTTTTTCCCATCCTGACGAGGTTTCCGCGTAAACGAAATCGAGGGCCTCGATGCCAGGAGGAAGGCCCCATCGGTGGGCGTGGTATCAGCCCTGAGAATCAGTGACTCGGAGAACTGATCAAAATAGCTTCGCTCACGTGTTCCGTGCTCGACTCTCCTCCTCGATGGTGAAGTACTGGAACCTGATTTCGGTTACTTTAAACTTGTACTCGTTCTGGAAAGTATATACATATAACCGGTATGTAATTATTCGCGGGACCTCGCATTTTCATGCGAACTCGGCAAGGTCTCGGCATTGTGCAAGTAAGTAACCAGTCTTGGACCAATGCCTCTCAATTCAGCCCATGGCTTCATAGCATATACTACTGGCAGCAGCTGTGTCCCTATTCATACAGTGGTCAGAAGCTCTCCTGAGGTCCCGATAGATCATAACATGGGGTAAGTACTTAGCAGCGCTCGATTACAGCATTTCTTTCGGTCCAGGACCTGTTGACTCATACCAGATGGAATAGAAAAGCCTCGAGGATACGTCTAATAGAAAGTCTTCTCTCATTCCTAACACGATGTTTTTGGGACGAAACCAACTACACGACGGGCCGAAGAAGGCCGAAGAGTGGCACTCCGCTCGGCATCAATCGGCAACTGGAAAATCGGCTCTCCGAGTCTGGACCGAGTAGGGGAAAAGAAGCCGGTTTCTCAATAGAATTATATCCTCTTCGCAAAATCGGCTCGGGTCTCTGGACCGATTAAGGGAGAAGAAGCCAGGGGTTTTTCAGTAGAATATTCTCTTGCTTCAACTTGCATTCTTCTGGAAACGTCTGCAGGCCACCGACTGCGTGCCTAGATAGGCCTAGATCTGCACCGCTGTCCACCCAACCGCCGGTGAGTTGACACCTCTCAAGAACTGTGGGAAGAACAGGCTGCAACTCGAGAAAATACAATCCTTACAGCTGTTTCGGAAAAGCTTGACACTCACATTTATTTTTTGCTCGCGACCAACTTTTGATCGAATGCTAAGGATTACCTAGTTTGGGATTCCGATCAGTCATGTGCTGTGCTTGCCGTCGGCAATGCTCGCACTGCCGTTCGGAGCCTACCTCAAACTTGTCCTCAAAATATTCTGCTTGCCTGAAAAGTGGCGAGAACACTTACAGAAGATGTTTGGTGTATGAACCCCAGGCAAGAAAATATCTGGACTGTATAGTTGACTGCAAATTCACATTTGCGGCCCCGGCTGGGCGTAGCTCGGCTACGCTCGGCTCGCCCAAAGCAGTAATCCTTAGCCCTCCATCAAAAGTTGGTTGGGAGCAAAAAAATTCGCGAGTGTCAAGCTTTTCCGAAACAGCTGTAACTGTGAAGCGAAACGACGAATTGTCTCGGCATAATGCTTGACCAAGACCGTTATACTGGACGATTGACAAAAATGTCATCCAGGTTCTTGTGCAAAATACGCAAATTTGACCCCAAAAAATTGTCCAAAAGGCAATTTGATCGTTCTGAATTGCCCACTATGCGATAGACTAGAGATCATGCTTTGGTTGAGAATGAAGGCATTATTTCCCGAAGGCCAAATTTGGCCAAATAATAGAGGCGAAACAATTCAATGTGGATACACTTTGAAGTTTCAGGATGGCACGAATGACTTGTGGACCCTGAGAAACCGCATCCTGGTATCTAAAATTCTAAGTGCCCAACTGCACGTTGCTGCTGCATAAAATCGGCCAAAAGATGGGCTAACTTCGTTACTTCCCTGCATAGTGCGGGCGCCTCTTTTGCCTCGATTTCTTTTGTTGACGGGACCTTGTATCGACTGGTGACGTAATACAATCCTCTCCCAAAAATTGGGGACATCGGTAAGTGAAGCATCGAACTTCGCTTCCTGTACCGTTTCAATACGTCGTTAAAGACTTAATGCGCAGATGTCGATTTATTCAACCGAATGTTGTTGTTATTTGCTTTCGGCGGCGAACTTCGTGATTGGTTCGGGTCTAGCTGATCCTGTCAAGCGCTTGGCTTTTGGTTTGATTCCGTTGCTCTTTCTTCCCACAACCATGGACAATCACGGGCACCGACATCGTTTCCGCGGGGTTTTGCACCGTCGATAGCGTCCAGGGGAACTTCGTGCACGATGTCGATTGTAAGCCAATGGGGGGCCGCTGCAGAATACTACGATATCACCACTTGGAAACGCATTATTTTTTCGTGGATCCCGAATGGGGCTCTTGCCATAATGCACAGGTCACGAATAACGTTAAGTGGACCGACCGTGTGTCCAGCCATCCCTGACATGTCGATGTTTCCTGGATGGTGATTCCTACTACTTTCTTTCTACCCAACATGGCCATCGAGGTGAGCCCCAGTGGCCACAAGTACTTTTGGACGTCCTTCGCCTTACCCATCCCGCCAGAACGCACCCAAGCAGGCCCCTCTGAGCATTGACTTCTTGATCATTGGCGCGGGTGTCGCAGGGCTTACATGCGCCATCGCCCTGCGACGAGTTGGGCATCGGGTGGTTGTTATAGAACGCGAGAAGGAAATCGGGGAGTCAAATGTGCGTCTTCTTCTCCTTGACTTGTGTCACCGTTCGATCCATCGACCTCGGACCAGCTTTCTCTGGCTGCTCAAATGCCACCCAACTTGTCGAAGATCTTCTATCACTGGAATCTGAAGCCAGAGGTATCTTCTTTTGCCGTAAAGTCCAAGGCCATCCAAATCTCGCGGTGTGCGTTTCAATCTGCGCGACCGGCTTTGTTTGCTTACCTTACACGCTATAGTCGACACGGGGGTTCGTCTCGGGAATCACTACTGGCATGAAGAGGTCCTTCGAGCGACCCGGGGAGAGTATCTCTTCGCACATGTACGTTAAAAGCTTTTTGTTAATGCTATTCAATACTAATGTTAATCCTCAAAGCTCGCGGATCTCCGTAAAATGTTGTACGATGTCGCCGTCGGCCAGGGTGCTGACATCCGCCTCGATACAACCGCTGTGGCAGTTGATCCTCAGCGACGTGCGGTTACTCTCGATTCCGGCAATACTCTAACCGCCGACGTGATCGTCGGAGCGGAAGGGGTATCTGGCCTCGTCCGGCCGCTGTTACTAGCAGAGCAAAACATCCGGGAGGCCTCGGAACCGTCGTTGTGCATGTATAGGTAAGAATGACCCTTCCTCATCCGTTCAAATCTGATGAATATATAGTGCCGTCATACCGCGAGCCCTTGTGGAGGCAGATCCTCAGTCCAAGGAATTCTACGAGCCTGAAGTTGTTCGTCGTTCGATTTCCAGACGCCAAACCACTAATAATATCTCAGATCACCATGTTCTCTTACTTCGGAAATAACCAATCCGTCGTCAGCCACCCTACTGTGCGGTTCCCGTGTTTTCGTCTTAATGAACTTCACCAATATAAAGTTGCAGGGTGGTTCTGAAGCGTTCGCATTCACTTTGTATCGTTCCTTGGATGAGTACGAAGACTCTCCGGTTGCTGGAATGCGCGCCGCCTTGGAAGACGCAGAACCCAGGTATGTGCGCCAGCAGAAAACAATCTTCGCGGGCTAATCACTGCCAAGGCTGAAAAACTTAGGCCCATTGATGCTTTCCCCACGCCGCTTCCCTATTTTCGAGTATCCCGCGCTTGTGAACTGGGTACACACAAGCGGCCGTGTGGTCGTCATCGGAGGGGCGGCACATCCGATTCCGGTACTTTGTTCATTCGTTCAGAAATTGGATACATCTGACGGTTTTAATCCAGCCTTGTTCGACGCAGTATTATGCCATGGACGTGGAGGACGGAGCCGTCTTGGCGAAGCTTTTCTCGCACCTGCACACTCACGATCAAATCAGCGAATTTCTTTACGCGTTCCAGGACCTCCGCCAACCGCGGGCCGAGAGCGTGCTTGCGGCAGAAACTGGTATTATCCACTTCATGTCCATGCCATATTGCGCAAAGCAGAAGAAGCGCGACGAGGAGATGATGGCGAGGGCTGCGACGGGGGCAGACGTCTTCGACGTTTCTGTTGGAGGGATGGTGTCTCCCGAGTGGGACGACATCAAAGAAGTCTTCGGATACGACGCCGAGGACGAGGCGGACAACTGGTGGGTGACCTGGGGACTGCTTAAACAGAGATCTCTTGGTAGCTCCATCGGTTCAAGCCCTACTCTGGTGAAGACTTCACGATTGGGGTAGGGGGATCGGCCCGGTTCGTTTCCATGTGATCATGGGTTTAATTCCCATACATATCGTAACTTATGTTATTTTACCGAGTGTAATAAATCAATCTTCAAGTTTGGTGTGACTGTCTTTAGGATGGAGCACTCTTTCCGATTCCCCTGGTGTAAAGGGAGAATTTGTTCGTCCATATGCTTGCATGTCAACTTGAGGATAAATCCATTTCAGCCCATGCAGACTCGGTGCGTGAACCTGCGAGATATGCTGTTCCGGTCATACTGACGTGAAATAAAATTCTGGACTGCGGGAGTTGGGATTTGAGGTAATTGCTGGGGTCAACAAATATCCAGCACGTCTTCACATGACCTCGGTATAAGCATCAGCTCCACTTTTCCTTGTAAAACTATATACTGGTGTCGCCAGGTACAGCAGTGGAATCCAAGTCAAGTCAGGGCCTATTTTTCTGTTTTTATTTCCCACAGTTGAAAATGTCTCATTTCGCATCCTGTGGGCGCCTCCGGTCTGTTTACCTGACTCATGATTTCTTCCCCTATATTTGCTAATTTGGATGGTCAACTTGATTCGGGATTGCGGTTAACCTTATATGTTTGGCCATTTTCAGTTATTTTTGCCCTAATGCAAATCCGAATTGGTGAAGTTGTTGCAATTCCCGTCGATGGGGAAAATTCAAACGGCATCAATTTTGGCCACTCGGAATTGAGTAGTGTCCATCGACATCGGCGTAGTAGCTACGATTCATTTTGATTTGAAAGACCACCCGCTAATGACGGATGGTACGGGAGAACGGATACACACCGGGTATTACGATGCAAGTACGATTACTACGGGAGGAGAATTGAGTGCCGAACTTGAAAGCCTTGAGCAAGGCATAGTACTAAGGTAGGCCCACATCCCTTGATGTCACACACCCAAATAGCCCTCTGTACTTGTTGCAATTTTTGAACGCTCTCATCATTTCTTTCTATAGCTCCGGGTCACTTCAGGGGTCATAATCACCGCAATTCGTTTACCTTGGCCTCCCACAGTGGTGCCCGTGCACTGGTCAGATGAATCCAACGGTGGGTCAGGCCTGGGGTAGAACTCGGGCATGGTCGAGAAAGACATAGGGGCAACGGATTGATCGCATCGGCTCAATTTCACCGCCACAAGTCCGAATCCGGAATGAATTAAAGAGGCGGCAATGTTAACCACTACACCAATTCGGAGATGCAAGCCATCCTGAAGAACGAGAACATGTGTGGTCCGAGTTGATGAAGGAAAAAGAAGAAAAATGCACTAAGTCCACGATTTTGAGTGGGTAACGAGGAAAGTTGTGAGCCATTGATGATCAGATTTACTCGGTGATAACTGAAGGTAGGGCGGGCTCGGAGCTATAGAAATGCAGAACTTAGGATGAGAGAATGGAACAGCCTGTGAGCGTATCTCAGTATACATACTTGTGCAAGGCTTTGTGATAACACGCGCCAAGTTTGCGGCTTCAAATCTCGTCCCATCGTAATTGTACTGTACTTATTAAAGACTTGGTTGCTATCTGCCATCCGTCTTAGCGGGTGATCTTTCAAAGCAACATAGCTCGTGGGTACTACACCAATATCGGGGCAACTCTAACCCTTGGGCATGATACCCTTCCATTTTTCAATAGCTCAACTTTTTTTTTTTTTTTTTGGAGCGTTGGGTCTAAACCTAACGATACTCAGGCAGCAGAAGCATCATCCGCTTTTAATTCTGGTGGTGGACCAGATGTTGCCGGGGAGGGTGTCCAGGAGGAAATGCCATTACGCACGATTATTATGAGTGTGGGACTCCAGCCTCAAAATATTAACCAATGCCATTTCTCACAGTATACGGCTGTATACCCACTAAAACCCTTTGTGTAAGTCCAATCATCCGGCAGTGATTCTTCGTTCAAAAACAGACCACTCCAGGTGTTCAATACTAATTCTTTATTGAAAGATAGCTTTCCAAATCTTATCTTATCTGTCAAAAGCCGATCTCGACTCATCGATGCTTTGACAGATCGCAGCCATTGGGTATAAATTGTGAGCTCTGAGTGAACTTTACCTGGATGAGTTAGGACTCTGTCCACTCGCAACCTCCAAATCTCATGCCAGGCTACCGATATTAAGATAGCAAACAGCCGGCCTTTTTCTGGTAATACTAGCTCAAGCCCGTGAAAGGCGTTGGTAAGTTGAAAGAAATTTATTGAGTTGGTTTTCAGTCATTTCATGCTCTTAGACCTTTTTTCCCCTTGACTTACCCCTTTTGCTCCTCCTCAACTCCTCCTCCCTGTCTTTGAGCTCTTGCTATGAGCCTGTCCCATCCCCATGAATAAATTTAATTTACGGGCATGCGCAAGTTGAACTAAGTGAGTTATTAGCAAGGTTATTAGAGGACTGCCCTCAGGCTGCAAACAACATTTTTATCTCAGAGGCCTCTTCTTTTCAGCATTACCTTTCCTCTGGTCCTGACCCTTGCCATTGCTATATGCATGTCCAGTTACTCCTCACCACTGCTTTTCGGCAAGTTCAAGCATCAGCATTGCAAAGTGTACTGCTCGCCACATTTGCAGCTTCTTTGGGCCCGGCTCAGCCCGGCCGCAGCACGGTTCATCTGCCGGGGCTCTTCTCGGCTCGGCGCGTTCTCGGCCTTGGCTCGGCATGAGCATGACCGTGAGCGTGGGATTTAGAACCTTCTTTGATGTTCGTTATACCACCCCATTCTATTATAATATAGATTTTACCACTCGCAGTCTTGAACTGGACCAGGTTACATCCTAATACCAAGCCCCAGTTCAATTTCGGCCAATCTAAGTATTTCCTAGACCAGAGTTGTTGAGTGAGATTCCAAATTAAATTTCGTTCAGGTGCGTTACATTCTAAGGCAATATGCTCTAACGTTTCCGGTACATCGCAGACATGACAACGTCCAAAAATTTCCGAGTGTTGGATGTGTGTCCAGAAATCTCCGACTCTGAATATGTTATGGATGCATTTCCAGTAGAACTCACGTGTTAGACGTTGGAAGGTCGACGTTCGAATCGATTTCCATATCATCTCGTCAGTCGGGGTAACCTGAGAAATTTCCTGGACTGCGCAACGAACCGGTGTGAGGTTGGTAAAGGTTGTTTTACGGAGGGGGATCGAGGTCAAGCTATTGATTATTTTTGTGAAAAGTCGTTGTGAGCCACAATACAATGGGATCCCCAGGCAGTTGAACATCAAGTCAATTTCCGTATCAATTTTAGTCGGACTCAGAGAGTGTTTGGCTGGGTTTAACTCAACTTTCTTGAATTGGACTCTTGCCGAGTGTTCCTTCAAAGCCGCTAAGACCGCCTGCAGTAAATCAAAGCAGGGGTTCAGTATATCCATTTCATAACGTTTCCGGTCCTTAACTAGAGCATGCAGCAAAAAATCAGAGGAGTGTAAACCCGGCCCCGGTTTACGGACCGACCGCCGCTTACGTATGCTTAGTTTACCTTCGTCCTTACCTCCGTCTAGTCGTAGCTCGCTCGTCTCGCTGAATCCATACCGTGGTCTTGTTGATTCTCGGTGTGATTCTTTCTCAGTGTTTTCTGTCTGGCCGACAGTCTTCCACTTTTTTTTCACCTCCCACCACGGACCTTGTTCTCGCTCGCTCGCTCTCACCCTGGCGGACAACGCTCCTCAGCGTGCTCAAACGCGCAAGTCCATCGCTTCTGGACGTCATTCGCTACATCCTCCGCTCGCTCCTACATCTCGTCGTCCACGGACATCATCTGCCGATCCTACGGACGACGCCACGTCATCACCGCCTACCTCGCCTCTGACGCCGTTAGCCGAAGTCCCAACCGCTCGCGACTCGCCCCCACACCTCCCGCGCTCCCACGCAGCCGCCTCGCCATCCCGTTCCATGTCGAAGCTCGAATTTCCGAAGCTCGGCGATGAATTGTCGTCATCCGTCATCAATGGCTGGCTCGGCCGCTGCGAGGACACACATGAGGCCTGGCAAGCCTTGAATCCCGATAAATCTATACTGCCTCGTGTCCTCATCACACTCGCTGGACTTAAGATGGAGGAACCCACTGCGGCAACATGGTGGAACGAGAATCGCGATGAATTGAAGAAACTTGGGTCCTGGGCGGAGTTTTCCCAGAAAGTAAAGGATCGGTTCGTCCCTTCCAACTGGCGCATGGTGGCCCTCGCCGCCTTCTACTCCATTCAGCAGGGCACGTCCTCCTTTGCCGATTTCGCCAAAAGCCTCCAGAATGCACGTAACGCACTCGCCGGTGCCGGTCTTGGCTGGACTATCAGTGACTCGATTCTCAAGAACCATCTTCTCTTCCACTCCCATCCTATCCTTCGTCTGCGCGTCTGCGGCCAACAATCCCTTCCGTACACAACAATGAAGGTCAACACGCTCATCGCGACCATGTCTTCGACGTGGGACAGCCTGCTTGCGGAAGGGGTTATCAAACCTTCCCGGGTTCCCGTGCCGTCGCCGCTCGTCATCTCAACGCTCCCCACATCCTCTGCAGTGTCGCTCCCTACCCCAATGTCGTCAACCTCGTCGTCGTCGTCGCCATATGCCTTCGTTCCGTTGAAGCACGCGGAGAAGGAAGCCCTCCGATTGGCAAACGGGTGCTATCATTGTAGGAAAACACCACAGAGCCCAGGTTGGGTCAAACACCGCAGCGACAACTGTCCCGGCGACCCAGCGCTCGGCATTCCTCCTCGCTCGGCGCCTGCCGTCATCGCTGCGGTGGGACCTGCAGGTTTCTCTTCCACGTACGAGGAAGGGTACAGACCGGTAGCTGTCGTCATGCCCGCTTATGACCCAGAGGACGATGATTATTCCGACGGAACTGACGACGAGGATCTGGCCACTCGCGACGACTAATTTCTTGGTCCCATACATTACTCTGCCTCCTCTAATATCGTTTCTTCGTTCTGGCCACCTTCCGATCCTTCCCTATCCGATTTCTGCGACGGCCCCATCGGCGCACTGGTTTCACCCATCGAGGAGTTGTAGTTCCGTCCTGGAAGTGTCCAGCAGTTTTTGGGTTTAAAAGTCGGAATTTTCTTGGTACTTCTCACTTAATTTTTTTGGGAATCCCTCAGTTTCTTGGAGAAGGGGAGGGTGTAAACCCGGCCCCGGTTTACGGACCGACCGCCGCTTACGTATGCTTAGTTTACCTTCGTCCTTACCTCCGTCTAGTCGTAGCTCGCTCGTCTCGCTGAATCCATACCGTGGTCTTGTTGATTCTCGGTGTGATTCTTTCTCAGTGTTTTCTGTCTGGCCGACAGTCTTCCAAGGAGGCACAAATTAGAAGAGGTTGATTTTTTGTGCAGGGTTGCAATGTATATAGAAGCCCACCTAAAAGAGCACTTTGAAAAGAATGTGGAATGTTAGGTTTGTCAAACGTCAATAGAAGAAGCTTGTGATCCTCCTGATTGTCAGTAACAGACATGACAGTCAGGTGTATTTGCGCGTTGAATTCACCAGCATGTTGAATATGAGGATGGAAAAATATTGTCAAGAGGGTAGGTTCATGCCCAAGGAGGGTTAATTTCCTGGCTGATATTTCGTTCAAGGTGTCTTCGAATGCAAAGATCCGGAATCCTCGCTCAATGTTGTCCAATATGAAGTTGGGATCAAAAATCATGATTTCACCGGTCTGAATCGGCTGTTTATTAAACTCGATCTCCTCGGGCGTCAGAGATCCATTTTCCCACAGATCGTCAGCCTCTGTGGTCGGTTTCCATTTTGGATGGATGCTGTTAATCAAAATCTTCGCAGTGTCAATACACTTTCCCGGATGCTTACATCCGAGTTCAGTACGGTCCCGTTGGCAAGATGGGCATCCACAATTCTGTCGGCTAAGTCCTGAAGGATTGATTGTGTGAGGTTTTTGTACAAGTGTAGTCCTGCGTGTAGAAATAGTCATAACATCTTCCACCGATCTAACGTTGTGGTTTGATCACAAACAAACGGCTGCTTGACGGCGACAGGCGTGATCATAATCCAACTTGCGGACTGCTGGATGTTTCCAGATAGGCATCTGTAATTCACATTCTGGCTTAATGATAGAGCAGTAAACTTAAGTCCATATTTACGTGCAGTTGTAATCATTTTCTTGATCTGATCCGGTAGACTTGATTTATTACTCGATGTAGGCAAGTGAATATCTTGCAGAAAAATATTCATGACTTGACCAGGTTGGACACTCACACCGCAGAATGGGAAATTTCAGGCCGGCCGACAACGTTCCCGAAACTACCAGTTTCAGCTGCACCTTCGGAAGCATTACCATATAAGGCATATCTAATCTTATCCAGCACCATATATGGCAATAGAGTTTCCGTCACGCCGAATCTGCAGCTGAAAGTGGTAGTTTCGGGGACGTTGTCAACCAGCCATCAGTAGCTGAAAATTCCCGTTTTGCGGTGTGACTCATGTAGCTGGTTTCGAGCCACTTGGCTATGATAAAGTCCACAAAGTAACACCAGGAGGCTCGTTGGGGTCCATGTGTCAAGTATGACTGAACATTCCAGAGGTCAATACTGTACATGCCCCCTTAACGGGTCACGCCAAATCTTTCTTAGAATATCTTCTCAACTAGTCCACTGTCAGACATTCTGTAAAGACAGACCTTTGAGTAAATGAGTTTCTAATGTTTTCATCTGCTCTCCCAATTTTTTCCGTTGCGGTTAGTGCCCTCGGCGAATCACTTGTGTCGAAAACGAGTAATTGATGGTTGACCTACAACCTGGTCACGGCTTCCGATTGGTCCATCAGACCCATCACGACGCGTCCTCCCTCTAGATTTCAGACATTGTAGAGTATCCTGCCCCATTCTGGCCCTGGGAACCCTGCTATTGCATTTAACTAGCATCTAGGCTGTTAACATTCAGTTTTGACATGATTCCGCATTGTTTTACGGCGCTTAATCGAACTTTGACTTAATTCTGTCTATTCACTTCCGGCTCGTCACTTTGACCTGAATATGGCCTGTGCAAGGCCGGATTTTTTCCCAAAGGAAGTTTATATGTATGAAATGAATTCCATATAGTTTGGGATTCAGGACTACCGTGTAGGGGGGACAGATAAAGTATAAAAAGTGAGAGGCAGGGATGTTGACCAAATTTATGAAGGGCTCGATGGTGTGCATTCTTTGGTTGCAATATTATTGGGGTTCATTCTTCAGAGGACTCTTCAGAGATGCTACAAGGTCTGTACATAACTTCAGAGCTCTCAGTTTCCCTTGGGGGCAGATAGACACCAGAAGAGATTTAGAAAATGACCCAAAATGGCATTTGATCCAGGTTGCTGCGAAAACAACCTCCGTCCTCAGTGAGTTTTACCCCGAATGACTACTCCTCTTGGGATCATCATTGTTACATGTGAAGGTAGATATGCTACTAATCAGATTTGCCCTATATCATGCCCAATCCGAGATATTATCGGGATGACCCGGTTGTAGGGTTGACCCGATCGTGGGTCACGTACAGTAGCCTCATTTCGTGCGCGGATGTTCAAAATTTGTTTGCCGCCCATCAAGGTGTTGGAGTGCATGGCGCTGTCAGAGATTCTAGCCCATTTGCCATCCCAGACAAAGGCATGTATAAGTTTTACCAGTGATTCTTCAATGCCATCGGGCATACCTTGCACTCTGGTGAGGTATTGCGACCTGCCCCCAACAAACATATTAATGATGTGACGCTTTCCTTCAATGCTAGGATCAGTTAATCTCCACCGTTCTAAATCGTTTCTGATTTTGTCCACTGTTGAAGGCCAGGGGGTCAAGTACGGTACGGAATTCCCAATCCAGGCGCCTAGTATGCGGCACATCTCACCATCGCGCACTATTCTAACATTGGGATGTATGCATTCAGTTTGTGATTTGTTGATGCGCCTTTCGAGTGCAACATTTTGATGATAGGTTCGGGTGAATAGCTCGACTTTCGATAGCCACTGCTCAATTCCGAATTGGTGTAATGGTTAAAATTGATGCCGTTCTGTCAATGCGCCCATCTTTTTTAAAAATAACCGACGCGCAGCGTCGGTTATTTTTAAAAAAGTTGGGCGGTCGCACTGGGAGCGTTAGCGACGAGTGCGCCCCGAGCATAAGCGAGGGGCCGCGTCCCTGAAGGGACGCCATCGGAATAGAGCGGGGTCGCACCGACGTTAGTCGGGGCGGCGGCGCGGGATGTATCGAGGCTGCCCATTTCCCGATCGGGCCCACAACGTTCAAAACGTTCAAAACAACGTCACCCTTTTGTCAGCGACGTCCCGTCAGCGTTGTGCGCGACCATTTCCCGATCACAAGAGACGGCCTGCTAATCATCGCTTTGACCATTTCCCGATCGGGCCACAACGTTCATAACGACGTCACCATTTTGTCAGCGACGTCCCGTCAGCGTCCCCGCCCCCGCCGTCATTGAGCACGTTGTCCATAACATCACCCCGTCGTCCACGCCGCCGTCCATTACATTTAATTTACAACAGGGAATATTCAGCTCATCCCATACCCCCGATCACGCCCCTTTTCCGCTCATCTCCAACAGCCGCCTTGCACAGCGGTTAACCCTCCTCGCAGCAGATAGACACCACGCCCTCCCACGTTCGAACGCCGCCGCCAACATTCTTTTGTGCCCGCAGCCCGTTCCAAAATTTGGAACCAAAATCCAAATCCGGTAATAGCCCCTAACTTCACTCGTGCATTGCATGGAGACACCCCGCGCCCCTAATTTCGCCCGTGCAATGCATGGACCCCGAGCGACTTTCACCCAGACACCGCGCCCCTAATTTCACCCGTGCATTGCATGGACCCCAAAGCCCCGTCCGTTGCATGGACCCAACTCCCACCAAGGAATTCCCTGGCCCTCTCTATCTAGTCACTGCTACTGCGCGATATTTCTTTCGCATTGCGTTCCGGCCCCATTGAGTTTATCCCCTTCCTTCCTATTCTCTCTTTCAATTGCCTGTGATTGTGCAGCGTCTTCAACAGTACTCTCTTCAGCCCGTAACTGTGCTCAAACCGGTGCTTTTAATTTGACACGACTGCCAGGCTCCGCACCACTGCACAGATGTATTCAGTCAACATCATCCGGATTCCATTATCCTCCCTGGTTCTTGGACTGTACCCCACTTTGAATCCGGACCACCGTGATCAAACAATATGCAAATTCTCTAGGCAGACGCTCTATTTTATTCACTCAACATTATCTCGGGATTGAACAGATACGGCTGGTAACGGAGCAACTGGGTTTGCCATCGCGTACTTTGAATGAAGTATAATCCACCCCTCTCCCCTTTTTAAAAAACCCCGTTGAGGCGCCGGAGCGGCATACCTTGTTTACATGTAATATTTTTATAGCACTGTCCCTTTTCATTTATTCCAAGTAGATACTGCCCCTCCTCGTGCAGCGAAATTTCACCAAGTCATTATAATTCGCCGGGTCCCACGGTCTGCGTAGAACACCGCTCATGAACTGCCCGACACCGTTTCCATTTGCTGAATAAGCCACAATACTACAAGAGCGCGTTCGCGGAGCACACCGCTTCTCTATCTAGTCACTTCTACTGCGCGATATTTCTTTCGCAGTGTTCTGAGTCACGTTCCGGCCCATACATTTCGAACTGTGACCTGGACGGGCCCGCGGATTACCGTGCACGATTCTATGAGCTTTGTGTAATTTAATATTTTTGTAGACACTGCGCTTTATTTATTCGAGAGTCAACTCCTATTTTCCGTGTCTATACGACTTTATTGCTCAGCCACGACAAAGTACGCCTCTTCTATCTTCTATGCTTACTGCCCTGACCAAGGTTCAGCTTTCCCACTATTTCTAATTTACCAATGATAATTTCAGTTCCCTCACGCGCGACATTCCATTGTTGAAAAGCAAGGGCAGGACAGATATCGTGTGCGCATATGCAAAACTACTGCATCGCTACGTTCGGGAATCACGTCCCAATTTCATGCATCCGTGTGCGATTCCTGGTGTTGGACAAGCGACCCACATATGTCATCTTCATTGCGCAAGCTTGCAACATTTTACGCACGCGTTCAACGCCTTCAACTTGTACTATCGACGTCCCAATTTCCCTTGCATCTGGTGCAGCAGCAGCACCTATATCGAAACCACCACTGCGCTGTATATACTGCTAGCAGCATTATCGAAACACTACTCTACTCGAAACCTATTAGATACTAGTAGTCTGTATACAAAACACACGCCACAAAACACTAGTATCTAGTATCACACAAAATACATGCAACAAATCAGCAGAAAAAATTGCACCAAGTCCACAGGCTCCCCCTCCTCGTCCAGCAGTGATATTTCACCAAGTCATTATAATTCGCCGGATCCCACGGTCTGCTCTTGGTACTATGGTAGAACACCGCTCCTGAACTGGCCGATTGCACGTGATCTCCCAAACGCGCCTCTTCATTCATAGTAGTGTTCCGGCCATCAATTCATTTTTATTGATTCGAGAGTAAAATCACGTTTTCCATGTCTGCGACGCCTTGTGTATTAGATACCATATTGAAACAAGCTGGAATTCACCAGTTCCTTCGCGCGCACGACATACCCGAAAAGCCAGGACAAACCCCGTGCGCGTACACCCTCGCACCAGAATAAAACTCAACGAGGTTGACGGCGGGCATGGACCGGCACAATTTCATCCATGCCGCGCGTGATTCAAAAAAAATTGCACCAAGTCCATAGAGCAACAAGACAGCAGGACCCAATTTTATTGCCTCAGTCTGTCCATGACAGCCGAAACCGTGGCCGCAACCTCCAGGATACAAGGATCCCCACCATTGACCACTGACATTGGCAGAGAATGGGCGGAAAATAACACAACAGTCTCATGACGCGCTTCAACTGGGAATTTTGCGAGAGCCTTTTCTATGTCTTGAGCGCAGGCAACCTAGGAAAAAGTTAGATGTAGTGAAACTGTAGGACGGATTTTCAGACAGTCTCTGCCATCTGGCCTACCCATATTCATCATGACAATTGCTGCGAGTAATCAGGACGACGTGGTATCTCATAAATCTGAACAACCAACCTGTTGCACTAAGGACGTTAGCTGCGAACGCAACGAGACCAAGGATGCCCGCCTTTTCCCAGAAGAGGATGCAAAGGAAAGGGTCAGCGAACGCGACAAGACATTGGTTCTGGACAACATTGTGGTTCAGCGCAAGTTGCTCGACTGGAGTACGTGTCACGGCATCTCCTGATATCATTTCGACCGCTTCCCATTCCTTCGTCCGTGGGCAAGAGCAGTACAGTCACTCGTGTGCTACATTACACCCGTGGATATCGCCGCAATAAAACGAAGGGGACCAGTCGTTAGTCGCCACGATGCCTATCTGGAAATTGCATTGCCGTATAGAAGAGCCGGAATCGGAGCCTGAGGACCGCACCGTCGTCTTCCACGTTCACATTGCGTGGGAAGAGACTAAGGGCTGAGCGTTGAGCATTATTGTTTCGTAAATACCCACCCAGCTCGAGATGAGCAGTTTACTTGGGATTTCACTGCAGTTTCGTTTTTGCGGGAAAGGTGATTTCCTGGCACCCGATTTTGAGTCCCAGTACAGGGCCCGCGTTCTTTCTTAGCGCGGCCGAAAAAAATTGCACCAAGTCCACAGCCGAGCAGAAAAACTTGCACTGAGTCCACAGGCTCCCCCTCCTTGGCCAGCAGGGAAATTTCACTAAGACATTAAAATTCACCGGATCCCACGGTCTGCTGTAGAACACCGCTCCTGAACTGGCCGGCGTCCTTGCTGAATAAGCCACTTGTTAAAATACTTCAAGAGCGCGTTCGCGGAGCACACCGCCGAGCAGAAAAATTTCACTAAGTTCACAGAGCAGGACTTCAGCAGAGCAGGCCCAGTGAAAACCCTGTTTGGGCACGTGGCCGCCCAAAATGTCCCAATTGGGACATGGGCGGTAGTACTTCCAATCTGGTGCTGCCACTGGGTACTAGTACAACTACATACTCGATACTTGAATACTAGCTACTCGTATCCAAGCACCAGTATCCAAGTAGAAACTAGTGTATAGTAGAAACCAGACAACAAAAACAACCATCTTCAATTTTTTTTTTCGGCTTTGATTTCATCCATTCCGTGCGCGATTCCTTAAGCGACCCGCGGATGTCATTTTCATTGCGCATTCTCCGCGCGCGTTCCAAAGGTGTTCAATGCATTCAACTATCGACGACCCAGTTTCCTTTGCATATTTTACCGTTGAAACGGCACTCGGCGCGCCCCGAGCTCGAAATCTTCAACCCCGATCGCCATCCTCGATGCTCTCAACCTCAATGACCGCATTCATGATACAATGCCCTCGGTCGAGGAATCTGTCTCAGAGGGTCGTTAGGTAAATGGTGGTGATGTGCAGTAAGTATATGGTGGAATAAAAGTTGGAGTGCGTACGAGCCTTGCTCCGCCTCTCGTGCGTACGAGCCCAGCTCCGCTACACCGAGCGTTCGAGCATCGGCTCCGCTACCTCGCGCGTCCGAGACCCGTCTCCGCATCCCTGTCGCCCGCAGTTCCCCGCTTCCGCACCACAGTATCCTCCCACGCCCTGCCCGTTCTTTCGCGCCGTCCGTGACCCAGGATACATTCAGTCCAAAGCCCTGCTCGGCACCTGGGTCATTAGTTAGTAGATACATACCGTGTACAATAGTCGCTTACAGCGACTCGAGCACGCTAATGGATTTCATCATCATCATCATCATCATCATCATGCCCTCGGTCGTCTCGGAGACTAGAAGTTGCCTGCAATCAAACTACGATTTGGTCGTGTTTGGAGTCGCGTCGCGTTTCTTTCAACCTTCATCCTCTGGTTTTCTGCGCATCCCTTGCCACCCTTGCCATCCTCTCTGCTCTCCTTCTCCGCCTGCGAATAGCTCTGCGCGTCCCGAATCTCTGCACGAAATGTTCTTTCGTTGTTCGGCTTGCACGTTCACAACTGACAGCCCTCTCTTCACATTTGACGTGCTGACGATTCTCTATTCAACGGAACCAGGTTTCCCGGTGATAATGGTACGTATTATCCGTCCAGCAGCTCAGTATAAAGCGGGGAGTCTTTCCAACGTTGCCTGTGCGCCCACTTGGGGTTCCCACTTTCTTGGAATTTCTTGGTAACTTATTCTCGCACTCGTCTTGTTTTCTTGTACTTGCACTCCCTCCCTCGTCTCTGCCTCGCCTCCGCCATGCCTCTCCTTACCTCCGTCGACCCCCTGCCGACCATGATCGAACGCGTCGCGCAAAAGGCCGCCGACAATCCCGCTCTCGCCACCATCTTCGAGGAGGGTCTCGAAGGAGTTTATCATTACCAAATGCTCAAACAGGCGACCCTCGATAATCACTCTGGGATCTGCGTAAAATGGCGCAACTTTTGTGAATTCAGCGGCCGCGCCGACTTGCCTGCGGAGATTGAGCCCGGGGTCGAGTTGGTTTCCGAGGGTGCGTCTTCCTCTTCCTGTTCTTTATTTCTCTAATCACCTCCAAGCGACGTGCAAGGAGTTTGTCGCGTTTTTGGCGGCCGGCGTCAAAGGTGTCGTGTCCCCCTCGCAAAACGCCACGCGTCGCACCATTAACAATTACATCAACACCTGGTTCGCGGTTTGGCGCCGTTCCGCCAACGTACCCATCCCGGTCCCTTACCGGGACCAAGTTCGCGCCTTCATCAACTCGTTCGATCTCAGCCAAGTCGCCCCCCTCTCCACCGCCATTCGCAAGAAACCCGTTGCGGACGAGATCGACCTTGCAAATTTGACTAGCTTCGCTCTGAACGAACGTCGTTTCTTCCGCACAAACCGAACCCGGGTCCAGTTCAACCTCGTGAACATCATCGCCGCCGAAACTGGCGAACGACCGGGCGCGATTCTGGAGAGCCAAAACTACAAGGACTCTAACGAGGCGCTGCTCTGGGGTGATGTCACGTTCTTCGTCGTCCCCAATCCTACCGATCCGCAGAATCCCCACATCGCCGTTGTGCCTCTCTTTCGTCTACCCAAAGGCCACCGTGGCGAAGAGGAGTTTTACAAATCGTTCATCTTTCTGCGCGAACCTCTCGGATCCCGAGCCGTATGCCCCGTCACCTTGTTCATGTATCTCGCCCTCCTCAGTCAAGTCTTGGGTGACGGCATCACCGACGTGGAGCAGATTGTTCGTCCCGAGAGACTTCCAACCAAAGCATTCGCCCTCACCATCAAGGACGAGTTCAAGTCGCGCCCGGTATTTCTTGCAGACGAGCTGAACGAGGATGGCGTGTACGTGACCTCGGAGACGAAAGCCCTCAAGGCGACGACGCAGTACGACTTTTTGCAAAAGATTTCATGGATATTGGGTTATGTCGGTGAGCTTGGTTTCATCTCGTGTCGCTTCATGATACTGATTTTTTTTTAAAGTCCTCCTCAGCATGTACTGCTGGCGTCGGGCCGCTGCTGGAAACTTCAATCGCGAGCTGGGCGCGGACGAGCGCAAGTCAATGATGATTCACGGCCCCAACTCCAACATGTTCGAGGTGCGCTTTCCCTTTTCGCTATCCGAGCTTTGACTGACATTTCGTTAGGAAGCGTACCAGTCGCGTCAGTTCGCACACGATCTCGGGGGAATTTTCCATGGCCGCGGCGAGAGCCAAGCAAATCTTGAAATAATGAAGGTGTGTTGCGCTCGTTGTTCTCCTCTCGGATTTTCTCATCCGCGCACACAGTCCGTCACGGGGGCTTCAGTCGGGCGCGATTCCGATGCACCAACTAAACTGTCGTTGGAGGGACGCGCTGCTATGTTACGGGAACCGGAGCTGGTGAAGATGCGGGAGGATATCTCCAAGGTATGCCGCACACCGTCATCTTCTTCTGTCCCTAATCTTGTTCAGATCAAGGACGATGTCGGGGCCTTGGTCACGCAACTCGCAGGCCTCGACGTCGACTCTGAAGATCCCGACATGCTCGAGGAACGCGCCGGTCTTCTTGGCGAGGCGCGGGAGAAGCGCGGTTCACAGTGGCAACTAAAGGCCAAATACGACGCGATCGTCAATCGCGAGGAACAACTCCGCCTGAAGCTGGAACGGGACGCATCCCGCAAGACCGTGGCTCTCCATCAGCTGCAGGGAAAGGTGCGTGATTTCTTCTTTTACTGTCACTCTCTAACCACGTTCGCAGCCCGCGCCTTCCGCCCCGCCGATGGCTCTTGCGCGTGCTCCCCTCGCCGACAAGACGCTCGCTCCCAACAAGCCGTTCGTCCACACGTTCGTCACCTCCGCTGGCAAGTCTACCCCCGCCGCAACCAGCTTCCTCCGGGACATCGAGCAGGAGGACCCGATCGGCCGCCTCTGCGATATCCTCTATCACTACCAGGGAGACGACATTGGCCTCGAGACGGCTGCCGCTGTCAATGCCCTTCTGGGCCTCCCCGAGCGACCTTTTCCACCGTGCTACCCGGGCGAGTCACCAACGGCCGAAAACAAGTGTCCCGTGTGTAGCCACGATTGCGAGTACGTCGTTCTGTTGCACCACAACTCGAGACGCTCTTAACGACCGTGACTAGCCCAAAATCGTTTTCCGGCTCCCACACGGTTGGCTCGCACATTCACACCTGCCTTGTCAAAGCTCAGCAAGAGAGCGCTCAACGCTTTATCGAGGACGCGTACGAACCTCAAAAGTGCAAATGGGACGGTTGCAAGCGAACATCGGCTTTCAACACCCGCGCTGGCTTTGCCGAGCATCTCCGCATGCACATCGTCTCCTTCTCCCGCCCCCCGAGCAGCAAGTATCCCGAGCGCGTGTGTCGGTACCTGCTGGAGAACGGCGAAATGTGTGGGGATGTCGAAGACGATCACGTCAAGCACTTTGGGCAGGTGCATTCCATTAACGTGCGGGAGAAGGTGGAGGTTCATTACTGTGTCACTTGCCCCGAGTGGTGCGTTGGCTCTTACTTTTTTCTTTCCACCAACACTCATGTTCGCTCATAGGCACGTCGACGAGCTCGGTGACGGGCTTCACTGGGAAGCGCATTGCTGGGACCATTTCAACGAGCTCTACGAGCCGTTTTCCGTCCGAGTAGAGGGCGAGGTCGATCTTACTCCCATCGGCGTCGAGTTCACTGCCGCTATCGACAACGCCGTCGAGTTCCAATCTGGCACGGGCTTTGGAGGCGTTCATCCCGAGTTTCATGGCGAATCGGCTCGAGGCGTCGCAAGTATTCCGATGCGGTGCCCCTGGTGTGTCTTCGACAACACGCTTTCCGTCGAGCAGAAGATGCACCAGTGAGTCTAATAAACCATCCTCTGCGCTGCCCTCACCGAACTTTGGTTAGATTTTTGACGCCGTCCCTCTTCCACGCGCACCTCAAGACGCACGACGAGCTCATCAAGGACGACGATGAGAACATCTGCCCCGTTCCATCCTGCGGGACCCACAAGTTCTCGCGTTTCGATCTGATGACTCACATGGTCGCGTTTCATCGCGTCCCGCTCTGCGGTTCGACTAACCACAGAGTTGTTCGTCGCCTTCGCCTCCCCGAGCTTGTCACCGTACCTGTCCTCCCCGCCGTCGACTTGGCACATCTCCACGACGACGACGAGATGGACGTGGACCCGGTTCCGGTCAAGAAGATCGCCGTCATCAAGGGAAAGCAAACGGAGCGCCAAATTCGAGAGGCGAACCTCAAGAAGGCGCGCACAGAAGCTGCTCAGTCGTCGAACGCCGTAGTCGGGCATTGCTACGGCTGCAGCAAGCGCTACGATGACATCGGAAAGCACTTGATTTCTTCCAAGTGCCGATCCCGTAATCGGTATCAGGAAGTAGTCGACAACGAGCGACAGGGCCCGGACCGGCAGTGGCCCTTGGAGGCGAGTCTCACCTTCATTCTCTCGTTTCCTACTAACCGTCTTTTTAGAACGCCCCGCCGGCAAATTCAGGCCGTGGGGCCATCTTAATTCACAAGTGCGACGGCTTGTGTCGAAAACAGTACGCAGACATCCGACAGCACATGGACGACACAAAGTGCCTGCCCACCCACTTTTCGATCAAGATCCCCGGCGCGGGCCGCAAGTTTGGACCCAAGATCCTCATCTCGGATTGGGTCGCACAGGTTAGTTTCGTATACCATCTACATTCTTCGCCAACGATTTCCGTAGCAAAACCAGGTGTCCGACACGGGCGAAGGGTCATCCACGGGCGAAGGGTCATCGAAGCGGGGGCCATCGGTAAGCCGGTCACTCTAATCACCAACTTTACCCACTAACAACGTTCCGCAGGATGACGACGAGGTGCGCTTTCTTTCGTTGTGACGCGCATCGCCTTGACCACCTGCCAGGACCGCGGAGAAGGCCCGTCGACTGCAAAAAAAGCCAGAGTTTTGCAGCACCCACCCGAGAATGCTGTGCGTATTGTTTCTTCACTCTCTCTCCGACACTTCTGACATGCTTCAGATGTTCGTATGCAATGGCTGCGACGGCCGGTTCTTTGACGTCGACGCCTTGCACGGACACTTCTCCACCCTCCGAAAAAATTCAAAGTGTAAGAAGAGGACGTTTCGACAACGCCTTCCCAACGCGTCGGTTGGAAAGCGATTCGGAGCAACGATTGAGTATAATACATGGGCTGAGAACCCCGACTTGATGCGAGACTAGACTAAAGGTGCGTGCCGTCATCTCGCCTTTGTTCTTACTCCCATCTCGCTCTAGCTAGAATAATAATTTTCGCACACCATCCTTAGCTTGACCCGGTCTAACTTGAATTCAATGTTTCTATGTGTGCACATCCCGGTTATTCACTAAGCAGATATGTCCGATATGGTGTAGCGGTAACATTACCGCCTCTCTGGCCTCCTGAAAAAAAAGAAAAGCAACCCCGAGCGCAGCGAGGGGTTGCTTTTCTTTTTTTTTTGGCCACTCTGTATAGAGCGGGGCCGCGCCGACGCAGTCGGTGCGGCAGCGCGGGATGACGTGGCGGAAAAAAAAAGGACCCTGAGCGGAGCTCGGGGTGCTTTTTTTTTCACTCTATATAGAGCGGGGCCGCGAAGCGGCGGCGCGGGATGACGCCCAAGCGAAAAAAATGGTGGAGCGAAGCGACGCCATTTTCTTTCGCCACTGTATAGAGCGGGGCCGCGCCGACGCAGTCGGTGCGGCGGCGCGACGCGCCGAGCGATAGGCAGCGTGGTCGCGCTGACGTCAGATGCTAACCAAACGTTACCAACGTTCGAAAACGACGTCACCACCCCGTCATCGTTACCGTCCCTCACTCCCGCCCAGTCCGCGCCGCCCGCCCGCCTGCACCGCCCTCATCGCCCCCCAATCACGCCCCTTTTCCGCTCATCTCCAACAGCCGCCTTGCTCAGCGGTCAACACCCCCTCCCAATCGACCCATCGACCCCACGTTTAGTGATGTTCTGGCTTTGGCCTCAGGCCAAAAAGCCACGGCTTTTTGGCTTGGCTTTGGCTTGTTCTGGCTTTGGCTGGGGTTGGCTTTGGCCTGGCCTGGGATTTATCCGGGCCAAAGCCAAATTCAAGCTGATTTCCCTGCCAAAAGCCATGGCTCAGGCCAAGCCAAGCCAAAGCCAGGCCAAAGCCAAAAGTTTGGCCCTGGCCTGGCTTGAGATTTTCGGAGGCCAAGCCAAAGCCAAAAAGCCAAAGCCAAAGCCAGAACATCACTACCCACGTTCGAACGGCGCCGCCGACATTCTTTTGTGCGCGCAGCCCGTCCGCCTTTCGTTCCAAAATTTGGAACAAAATCCATATCTGGTAATAGCCCCTAACATGACCCCGCGCCCCTAATTCCACCCATGCATTGCATGGACCCCCAATTAAATTTCACCGCGCCCTTAATTTCACCCGTGCATTGCATGGACCCCAACTCCCACCAAGGAATTCCCTGGCCTATCCTGCGCACCTCACTGCTAATGCGCGCCATATTTCTTCGAATCACGTTCTCATCCAGGACGGGCCAGCGTGCACGATTCCTGCGTTCCACCCGAAATTTCTCTACGCGCCACCCGACCATACGCTGTCCTTTAAGTAGTCAAATCCCGTTTTCGGTAGCTGCGCGAGCGACGGTCTCACGCTTACCACACGTGGGTGCAATCATCGTAGTCGACAACATATGAATACAGTCCATCTTCAAGAATCAGACATCTTTGGATTTCTCCCAATTGGCCGCGCGCAGGCCTCCAAGAAACCTCTAGTATCGGCTACCCTTGGCTCCGCCGCCACGCATAAGCGGTCGTAGGCACCTCGATCCCGGCAACGTGGAGGACGGGAACTATACTGTAAATCTGCTATCAGGCCAGTCGACGCGATGCGGGACAGACGACTCACCCGGGGCCGGATTCATTGGGCTCCCTTCCACGCGAATACAAGATGATTATATTGAGCTCGCCGTTCACCGCTACGAGGCGTCCCTGAAAGGTGCGTGAGCGAGCAGAATACGAGCTCCAGAGCCACACACGTACCTCGGCGAAGAACAAGGACCAGGTGATCGAGGACATGAACGTCGACGACATGAATGTATTTGTTTCGGTTTGGTATCACCCCGGACGCCTTTTGTTTAGCCCGCCGTTTCTCGCAACATGCGTTCCCCTCCTTTCGCGCATGGACCCCCGCCGAAAAATCTTCAAGGTGCACTCGTACAGCGCGTAACTTTTCATAGTATCCGCAATTAGGAGCAGCTGAAGAAAGCGTCGGAGCCGGGTCCGTCAAAGCGCCCGCGCAGTCCCATCGTGCGTCTCATCTCCTAGACGTCCCGCGCTGACTGCTTGCTAGGATCCCGAGGAAGGCTCGTCAAAACGCCCGCGTCTCGTGAGTGGGCTACCCTTTTCTCCATCTCCTACTGACTCGCTTGCGAAGCCGTCGCCCTCTCCAGTGACGCCGTCTCTCCCGGTACGTTTCCGACTTGCCTATAGCCCGCGCTTGCCACTCATTTCCACGTAGCTGTATCTTTGCAATAAATGCAACTCCGAATTCGTGGAACTGCTGGGTTTGGAGTCGCACTTTGCGAACCTGCGCAGCAATTCAAAATGCAAGCGGCGGAGGTTCCGTATCCGAGACACGACATCTCCCAATCCGACTCGTACTTGGGGTCCACCAATTGCATGGGAGACATGGGAGGGTAATGCGAGCAAAGCGTGAAGAGAGTTTCTTATTATCACGAAACCAACTTTTGTCGCTCTTTACGATGCATTGTATGTGTTCTATGATCATCCCACCGTTATACATGTCCGAATTGGTGTAGTGGTTTAACATTGCCGCCTCTCATTTGACTTACGTAATCGATCCGGTGATATTCGCGGCAGCCAGGGGTTCGATTCCCCTATTCGGAATTCTTTTGCAGAGTTTTTCTTCTTCTTTCAAAGTCATTCGAATATTCACTTTGGGTTGACTAACACATTACCGCCTCTCATTTGTGGAGGTTCAAAGCACCACATTGTGGGCGCGGTAGCCCGGGGTTCGACCCCCCGTGTCGGAACGATTTTTTCCTCGTCGGAATCTTTTTGTTCCTTTTTAATTCTTTGCCAACCTTTGATACGACGGTCGTCCTCCTTCTCTTATGCTCTGCGGGCAGTGCCCAAAACCCCGAGAAAAAAAATTGGGACCTGCTGTTTTGTTGCATGTCTTTTGTGTAGATACTAGTGTTTTTTGGTGTGTTCTGTATACAGACTACTTAGATACTAGTGTCTACCAGGTTTCAAGTAGAGTAGGTTTTCTATAATGCTGCTAGCAGCGTATACGGCTCTGGAGGGCTGCTGCACCAGATTGGGACTACTGCCGCCAATTTCCCAATTGGGAAAGTGGCCACCGCATCCTTCCCGTGGATCCACGGGAAGGATTGCTGGGAGAGTCACTTGTAGGTTTATTGTAATCTCCAGTGCAGTGACGTGTATCCTCTCCGTGGATCCATCGCCGCCTCTCATCGTGCGCTTACGTAATCACGGGAACGTGATGTGCGCGGCAGCCAGGGGTTCGATTCCCCTATTCGGAATCCTTTTGCAGAGTTTTTCTTCTTCTTTCAACTCATTGACGCTGGGTTGACCCACACCACTCGTTTTTGAGAAAGTCAGGGTGTTATCCACTGCATCACCTTACTCCCCCAACCTGAGTAGTTCAGTGGTTGTGTTACCTTGCTTTAGCTAGGTCCCTGGAAGCCTGCGGCCAACAGGAAACACTGAAAAGTCAGACACACCAAGATCAACAAGACCACGGTATATTCGACGAGGACGAGCGGGCGAGGCTACGGACAAGACGGTAGAAGACAATGGACAACTGCGGTATGTAAGCGGTGGATCGGTCCGTAAACCGGGGCCAGGTTTACAGTCCCCCATAGTCGAAACTCCATCAAATACTGACGTAAATCTGCTAAAAACAAATATGCGTCAACACTTGAGATAAGATAGTGCCACTACACATACAAATACTGGGACGACGGGAAACCTGGATATGTTAGGGGTCTGCAAAAAACAAATATTTGGACACTGATAAGATAGTGCCATCACACGTACAAACACTGGGACGATGGGAAACCTTTAGGGGTCTGCAAAAAACAAATCTTTGGGCACCGATAACATTGTGCCACTACACATACCCTGGTCCCTGGAAATGTTAGGAGTCTGCAAAGAAAGAAAAAAAATGGCAAATTGCCATACTGCTCTCCCCAATTAGATTGCACCAATGACGACAGTGACGGGAAACCTGGATTCGTTAGGAATAAAGAAAACTCTGAGCAAGACTGGATTGTGTGTCTTCATCCAAATTGAACATCCTTCACTGACACTATACAACAACATAATTATCCATCCACCTGATCCGTTCATCGTTTATTCTGCCCCCGTTCCTGCCTTCGTAGACAACAAGAATACCCCAACTTGGCCGCCGACTGGGAAAAGCACCTCGCAGCAGCGGAGATGATTCAAGGAAACATTTCGGCCGGGAGGATGCCTGCGAATTGGATTGTGTTAGACGGGAACCAGTCTTCTATACGGTTTGGCAAGAAAGTCTTCAAGAAAAAAGGGGGGACTTGCCTTGTACGCACTTCTTTCCTCTCTCCGTGTTGCTATCGAAACTGAGTTACAAGTGAACACGTACGGCACGTGCCTCTTACCGGTTTACAACATCAACCCCACCACCAAAGACGTGCCCTGCAAGTGGCCGCACAGTTAGAAGGATGACGGAGTTGGGGGGACATCACTTTGGTTCCTGTACAGATTCTACCATTGATAAGCAGGTACAGATAAAACATGTAGGAATGCAGTTGGCGGTGTGGCCGAGAAGAAACAGCGTGCTGTCGTGGTTGAGGGGCAGCAGTGCACAAGGAAGCGTTACAGTGGTAGTACGTGTATGCATTGTTGTGATTTATCAAGGGATCTGGTAGAAAGTTCATTTACTTGGGAGACCGTAATTGCGAGGCTTAGGAAGCAAGGTGTTCGCATGCAAGGCATGCACCTAGTCTTAAAGGGGTCTGCAAAAAATAAATACTCGAAAACACGAGAGATTAGATTTGTTAGACCTCTGGACCCTGGCTTGTTAAGGGTCTGCAAAAAACAAATAATTACATACACAAGAGATTAGATAAGGCCGTACTCTGGTTATGTCACAGGCAAACTTCAAGTTGTATGTTGCTCCCCATGAAGAATTGTGAAACGAGCCAGGTCCCATGCTTGCCGTCCGAAAATTTATGTCGTACTTGCGGTATTTGAACATCTGAACATCCGACACTTTCGGATCAAGCCCAACACATGGGCCGACGTCTCCAGAGCTTCAACATTGAATCTCACCGGCGCGGGTCTCAGGGGTAATCCAGCTTTCATGGATGTTACTCCAAAGGTTTTCCACCAGAATGGCCAATTCCCAATTTAAACTTGACATATTATAATCCTCATTGAAGCGTGTAATTCAGAATTCCTCAGAGAATCTGAAATTAAAGCGCCTATCTCAAAGACGGATAAATCTATTTGGCACCCCCAATGCCGCCAGTACCCCGGGTGCCAAATAGACAAGTTCTATTTGGCACCCCCACCAAGGTGATAAGATGAGATAACACTACTTTGATAAGAGATTATCAATGCTTTGACCCCTCCATTTTTTGTTCGTTTCCGAAGGATTTGACGGGGAAAAAATTGTCAAATTGATACTCACATGTCCTTTCCTTTTTTTTTTCAATCATTTTGTGACCTTTGTTTGGGAGGTTTTCGGGTTTCCGAGGGGAAAGGCCCAAAAAGCATCCAATTTCTGTAAACCTGGCCGGTTTACCGGACCGATCGGATGCTTACGTACCGGAGTTGCTCCTTGTCCTTTACCGTCGTCTCGTCGCTGTACCCGTGTTCTCTCTCGTCTGGAATCCATAGTGTGGTCTTGTTGGACTTCGGTGTGAGTTTTGGTCCTAGTGTTGACTGTCTGGCCGACAGCCTTCCAATTTCTAGTATATAAACTGGAAAAAATTTCAGATGTTAGGCCCTTGTGTCCCTCTGTTAGTGGAATTTTTTTTCCAGAATTATCGCACCCATATTAGCTTGTCAGGAACATCCCGAACCTTTCCCGCCATCAGCGCCATCAAACCAGATAAGCAAACTTTTATGTAATCAAGGGGGGTGCCAAAGAGATTTATCCCTCAAAGACTGTTTATCAAAAGTTAGCTAATACCTTCATGCTTGAACCTTTCCACATGATAAGTTCTGAGTCATCGCCGTGAGGAGCGACCAAAGGTCGGCGACGAGCGGCGGCTTGTTGGCTGGAGTGTGCTGTAATTCAGGTTGTGTGCTCGAAAAAACCTCCATCCAACATCAGTTCCTCCATAGCCGGGAAGTGAAAAGGGTGTAAGGTGGTGAGCATGCACCTAGTATCTATACACAAGCTTGAAATTCAAGTTGGATCCACATTCAGAGTTGAAGTGGTGCTTTGTTTCCTTTGGTTGATTGTGTTGGAACTAGTAGTAGAAGGAGCTTGCGGAGCATCGGATCATCCATCTGGAACTGAACTAAACCTGAGGGGAATGCATCCGCTGAACTCATCTTTCTTCCATTCCCACGGTTCAATTTCGGCCCCTAACATCTCGCTGTTGGAAAAAATGTTTGAAGCCTTAAAAATGCCCTTGAATTTAAGCCCTTACCCTTGTTAAGGCCGCAAGGATTCTCAAAACGCGATTTAAGGCCTTAAGGGCGAACACTGTTGAACTTAGAGTTCGCTCCGTACTAGCTTTGGAAATGTCCGTTTTTAGACCTTGTCCCTAAGTCGGTACCAGGAACAATATGTCCCATATACAAATGCATTTCACCCGACTTGACCATCAGTCTTACTGAAAGATATACCAACCTTGGCTAACAGACCGGCGCTACAAACTACGGGGTAAGTAGGGGTAAGTACTCCGGGTTCACCCGATCCACAAGCGGTCGTGGTTCCGAGGACAGGTCAGCAAGATTACATCAGTTCAAATCTACTTAAGCTTGAGCTTCGGTCAAAGCACTTCGTTCCTCAACTCGACACTTACCTGAATCCAACATGGTTCTTAAACTTTATGCAGTGCCCTACCCTGGCCGCGGCAGTGGTCTTGTCTACCTTCTACTAGCGGAGAAGCAGATCCCCTTCGGAAAGCCGTGCCATCTGTCGTTACCTCGCCGAAAAATATGCAGATCAGGGCCCGAACCTTTTCCCCAAAGGCCTGAAGGAGCGCGCCATGGTCGAGCAGGGAGCAGCGGTCGAGTCCGCCAACTTTGAGCCTGCGATCCTCAAGTTATTCCGCGAAGGTGGGAAAAAGTGAGTCTCCCCTCGGCCTGGAAGTACGCACCGTCAACACCGCATCTCAGGCTCCGCGGTCTCCCCTTCGACCAAAACGTTTTCGACGAGGCTCTCGCGGAGCTTTCTGCGGTACTCGACGTCTATGACGTCATCCTCGGGAAACACAAGTTCCTGGGAGGCGATGTGAGTAGTTTACCTTGCGCAGAAACACACATGCATGCTACTCACACGGAATGCGCGCTTATTCGCTGCTGGTCGGACAGGAATATTCGCTCGCGGATCTGTTCCACTTCGCCCATGCGCCCCGGCTTGCGGAAAATGGGATAGATATCATGACGAGCAAGAGTCGCCCCAATGTCACTCGGTGGGTGCTTCTTTCCGTTAAAAGAGGACATGGTTTATTGACGCGTCCTCACGTCAGTTGGTGGAACGAGCTCACTGCGCGTCCGGCGTGGGCTAAGTTGACGGCAAATTTTGCTAGGGTCAGGGCTGGGAATTAGATCAAAAAACTGAATTATAGAGAGGCCAACCTCATGATTTGGACTGTCGGTTGTTGGCAGGGAAACATTAAACACATTGTGAATTTCTTGAACCATGGGCCCATTGCGGACTGCCGCGGGGCCGCCTGAACGCAGTGAACAATATGTTGAGAGAATCAATGGGATTTGTCAACAACAGCCGAAGTTGTCCAAATTGTGGCATCCGAGCCAGAGACCAACTTACATTGGCCATAATTGAGGTATGTTGTACAGCCGCAATGTAAATACCGAACGGGCATCTCGGTGATGTTCAATTGAAATCTGTTCTTACATGGTCCTCGACACAAAACCGAGCATCAACGCCTCTGCATTCAGCAGACCGTGTACAGTGGTTCTCATCAGAGCTCTTCGGACGACCATCAAAGCATTCACGGTGTTCAGGATGCAGAAATTAAATTCCCGTGCCATTCTAATTGTATTTCTCTTCTCGTTGCCAGCTCTTAGGTGACATCTCAAAATCTCAAAATGCGTCGGTGGCAAAGTCAATACTTTTGCCCTGCATAATAGCGCGTAGCAAGGGGGCCTGTCACTAGTGAAGATACCGAAAGCCCTTCCGCCTTTCCATTGCTTCCTCATAGGTGATACCTTGCAGAATAGCAGCTTCTTTCACTCGAGAAGAATCCAAAGTGGTCAACGCCAACGTCTCGTCCGCATCGAGCCGTTTATTCTTCGCCATGAGAAGCTGGCGAATCACTGGATGATTGGTCAGATTTTGTCCCCCCTCATAAACCATTCACACCGATTGCAAGACCAATTGCAATACTAGTGGCTCCGAGTGAGATGATCATGGATTGGTGGTATGCAGGACCAAATTGTGTTTTCCAGACATATGACCCAATCCTGGCACACTGCCAATCAGGGGCGTGAAGGAAGGTCGAATAACCAACTGGAAACGCACAGACTTCCGATATTTCCCCATCCGTTGACTACTCCGAGAGCAGCTGCACGTTTCCTACTTCGAAATTAGTACAAGATGGGGAGCACGCGGGTGGATTTACGCTGGCGGTCTCGGCACGGCATTCGCAACCCAGGGAAGAAGCATCGCAACACCTTGTATAGATTCTGGAATGAATCAAAGAAAATAGAGAATCAGTCGGGACGAACCTGCGCTACTGCATGCCATCAAAAACATGGAAATGTAACGACCGGCGAAGGACATCGTGGACAAGCTGATGATATAGCTGTTGGAGAGGCTAACCATTAGACTATTCGCGCGAATAGTCTAATGGTTAGCCTCTCCAACAAAATATGGAAACCCCTTCTTTGTGAGTATTTGTCATATCCCCCGGCTTCTTATTGGCCGAGTATCGCGCGATGCCTTGGTGCCTCCGGCCCGGCCTAGTCCCGGTTTTGTGTCCGCGCGAATAGTCTAATGGTTAGCCTCTCCAACAAAATATGGAAACCCTTATCTAATGGGTAGGCTGGTTGGCCGCCGGTTCGAGCCCCAATGAAGGAGGACACAAAACCGCCGTGGGTTTTGTCAGCAACTGTTTGCTGTATTAACGCTTGGCATGCCGGTTGGAAATCTTCTTCCTCACTGCTTTAACTTATGATCGAGACTGTTGCCAGATAAAACGGGGGAACGCTTTTTCCACCTGGCCGTGTGGTGGTGGGGTCTGATAATCGGCTATTGTTGGAGAGGCTAATCATTAGACTATTCGCGCGAATAGTCTAATGGTTAGCCTCTCCAACAAAATATGGAAACCCCTTCTTTGTGAGTATTTGTCATATCCCCCGGCTTCTTATTGGCCGAGTATCGCGCGATGCCTTGGTGCCTCCGGCCCGGCCTAGTCCCGGTTTTGTGTCCGCGCGAATAGTCTAATGGTTAGCCTCTCCAACAAATATGGAAACCCTTATCTAATGGGTAGGCTGGTTGGCCGCCGGTTCGAGCCCCAATGAAGGAGGACACAAAACCGGGACTAGGCCGGGCCGGAGGCACCAAGGCATCGCGCGATACTCGGCCAATAAGAAGCCGGGGGATATGACAAATACTCACAAAGAAGGGGTTTCCATATTTTGTTGGAGAGGCTAACCATTAGACTATTCGCGCGAATAGTCTAATGATTAGCCTCTCCAACAATAGCCGATTATCAGACCCCACCACCACACGGCCAGGTGGAAAAAGCGTTCCCCCGTTTTATCTGGCAACAGTCTCGATCATAAGTTAAAGCAGTGAGGAAGAAGATTTCCAACCGGCATGCCAAGCGTTAATACAGCAAACAGTTGCTGACAAAACCCACGGAGCTCTGACATGGATGAGACAGACATACGAAGGTTACGAGTGAACGCACGCTGCGAGTAATAAGCTAACAGTAGGGTTAAATCCCAGAGTGCTCGCAAGACTGGTATGCCGGTAAGGCGACGTCAGAAATCAGCCCGAGTAGTTGGGTTGACGCACGTTGGAAAAAATTGACTGAAACTGGTTCCAAGCTGTTGGCACATCGCCATCATGGCGAACAGCAACACAATGGGGTCTCGGAGAGCTTTTTTTAGTCCACTGAGCGGACTACATTGCCCCAGACAATTCAAAAAGTATGGGTGGAAAAACCGGATCCGACTCACGAATCCCCCTCGCTGTCTTTGTCGGCTTCCCCGGCATCTGCAGCCGTTCGAATTTGAGCCAAGTGGCGTTCAGCTGGTGTTACCCATCGCGTATTACGTGGCTAGATAGAAATAGCACACGTGGCTCAATCTCGACGCAAGGGAAACATGAACAAACGTACGAAGTCGGGGAGGATCCACCTAAAAGTACACATGAGCACTCGTCGGATACAGTTGACATGCAACTGACATCATCAAGAACCCAACGGTCATGGTCGTAGACCCCTGAGACACAAAAAGAAAGATTAGTGGAAGATGGTTGATACCACGGCTCGAACCTCGATTAGGAAGAGCCTGTAAATGGTTGCCAAATCAGCAAATAAATATTGTATCAAACCTTTGTTATCTACCATCGCCAAGCGCGTATTCCTCGGAGTCCCTCCATTCCTGAAAAGATACCCGCCGCAATCAACTGAGCGGGGGGTGAGCCGAGCACGTTGAGACAAGCACGGAAGGGTTACCGAGCCAAATGCATTCGAGATGACCGACCCCGTAAAGAAGATGCATGTGCGTAGGGTTAACTCCTGAGAGATCCGGACGTCAGTTTGGATGGAGGGATATCTGATATGAAACACTTTCTTTTTTTGTGTACCAGCAAGACAGCAGATATACAACTGGAGCTTGATGAGACGCCAACCAAAAAACAAACAAAGTGACCAATCAAACCTCCCGGATAGAATGCAGCCTGACGAGACAGTAAGATTTCAAATTACGAGAAAGGACTCTGTAAAAATACCTCAGGCAACCCAAGAAGGACTCGACAGGCTATGATTTCCCCATAGTTTTGAGTTAGCTGCGCAGAATATCAAACATTGCATGAGGTCCATTAGGGAAAATGCGCACTCCCGTGAGCGCGCTTGCGAGCCCCCATGCAACGACACAGACGCCGATATAAATTGAAGGTCTGAATCCATACAGTATCAGAGATACAAACACATGATGGAGGGAACACCGATACCTCGTCATCTTGTTCAATATCTGGAGTTTTTATCAGACATGAGTAGATTTGAACGGCACAGTGCAAGTGGAACTCACCATGTTGGACGGGATCTGGGCAGGGGCATATGATGCGTAGAGGATGGAGAGAACAACAGAGTATTGAAGATCTTTACTGGATGTGAGCGTTGCGATTGTCAAGAATTTAGAAAAACAGACGCACCTGAGAGACCAAGATCCCGCTCAAAGCCCTTCAGTCGTGCCGCAGTGATGGCAAACCTCTATTTCTTGCTGAAAATAGGAAGAAAGTCGACAGATCATACGCACATCGATGTAGTTGAGGATGTAGAGTGCCACTACGGCCGGAAGGAGTCGACAGTCGAGTTTCCGCACGAGTCTACGTTCCGCAAGAATCCTCTCCGAGGTTTCTTGAGCAGATGGAAGACTTCCTGAATTGTCACCCCTGTGGTCAGTGAGCTGGACGGCGTCAGAATCATCTGCGTGGGGCATGAGATGGCGGGACGAAGCGTTGAAGTGGGCCAGAAGGTGTGAAGTAAGTAGTATTTGAGTTACTCTCGCCACTGTTTGGCTTTTATGACGCATCCTACTAGAGCTAAGATAGCAGTATGCTTCGAAACCGTTTGGGTGAAACTCTTGTTCCGACCCGGCGGCGGACCCGCTGCTTCCAGCAGGAGCATCAGTAAATGCTAGGCTCTAGGAAAGGTATTGTGGAACATTTTTTTGTGGAAGAACCAGGCTTGCTGTCAGAGAAGCGAGCACTCCGCAGGAACGCATCGAGTCCTAGAGATGCCGATACAGGATAAGACTCAGGATAATAATATTGCTCAGCTAGGTCCCCTTTCGGAACGTGCCGAGTTGTAGCGACAGTACAATCCGGCCTATAAAAATGTACTACCACTACACCACAACCCACACACCCTCGACGAGCTCGCCACTCAATGGCTGTAGATCTCGGGCATGCGACCTGTAGTTGATAAATCAAAATAAATTCACCGGGCATTCTCTATAGCGCTAAAATCCGTCCGGCCATACCAGCGGCAGTTCTTCAAAGATTCGAAAAGCCTGATACGCAAACTTGGCGACCTGGCAGACCGTGGAACGGTTGAATATGAGAGCCTTCAGTACATCTGTTGCCGTTTGTGGAGACACCAGCAGGACCTCGGGCACATACCCACTCATGCTAAGCACAAATGAGGTACGCTTTTCTCTCAGCCGAGCAGACTCATCGCAGAAGAACAATGCATGTTCAACTGTCTCCACTTTCCCACAACCAAACCGGCAGCGGCGCAAACCCCGAGGCACCACCTCCCTATGGTAGCGCTTCTTATATCGCAAACGTTCGACGGCCAAAGGATGCTGGCTTAGTAACAGCCTTGTCAGAGCCTTCCGGTGTGTTGAATTGACCACCAGAGCCAGGTAATGACGAAATACAGCCGTGATGGCTTTCGGTTCGTCGTCTTCAAGAGGCTCGCGCCGTTCATGAAGCAGATAGAGACGTGTGGACTGATTTATGTCGGTCTGTAGATCTCTCATTGCCGCCACATATACAGCCTTTCCAAGCGCGTCGCACGACTCTGTTGTTAAATCCGTCAACGGGGCTAGCTTTACAGGGAAGCGAAGATTGCCGAGCGCATATACGAGATCCATCCAGTACCCTTGATGCCCATTCAGATATAATTGATATGAATCCATCAGGGCCA
Source organism: Mycena galericulata (assembly GCA_029289565.1). NCBI lineage: Eukaryota > Fungi > Basidiomycota > Agaricomycetes > Agaricales > Mycenaceae > Mycena > Mycena galericulata. The sequence goes on from JARKIA010000233.1 coordinate 225,342, forward strand.
AGCGCGCATAGTGGGTTCTCTTGTGGGTAAGTAGGTATCTCAGATATCGCAGAGCAATGATGAGTCGCCTATAGCGCACAGGGACCAGCCCTAGCTCAGTGAACAAAGGCGCACGCATCGAGAATCGCCCGAGACCGAGCAGGCGTCTCAAAAATGACCGTTGGATCTTTTCCAACATACCAAGCGCCACGTCGTCAACGTCAATTATTACGTCGGCGCCGCTCACCAGGTGAGGATCAATACAAGCCATATACAAGAGACGCCCTTCCTTTGGAGGAAGATCCCCGACATAGGTTTCAATTCCTAACACTGAATATCCAGTGCCGCGCGCCGTTGAGGCCTTTTCAGAGAAATGAGGTGCGAAGATATTCCTAGTCGTCGACTGGAATGTGATCCCCACGTAACAGAACCGGTCTGTATATCTCACTACCGCTCCATTTAACATGAACACTGGGGCGTCACTCGGAATTGGGCCAAAAATCATAATCCAGGACTTGCTGGCATTAGCTTCCAGAAGGTTTTCCCCACACCAGTGTGCAAAGGTATTCAGGTGACGTTGCAGACCCTCCGCCGTGTACGACACAACTGCCATATCATCAGCATGTTCCAAGTGGGACATGACCACTCCCATAAGAAGAACATCGTCTGGATCAGGGTGTAGTTTGAAGTCGGCAAAGAACAAGTCCCAGAACGTCGGTGATGCCGGATCCCCAATAAGCACACCAATATTTGAGTTAAAGACCTCTGAATGAGCACCGCCCATCGTGACGACATATTCCATTTTGCCGTAGAGCATCCGCATCCAGTCAAACAGTTTTCCAGTTACCCCCATGTTATACAATTTCACCCACAGCAAATCACGGTCCGTGGACGGGAAGGCATTTGTAATGTCTAAGAAGGCCACCCATAAAGTTCGACCCTCAGCACGAGCACGCTCAATCATTGCACGCAAAACAAAACCGTTGTTATTTGTCCGGTAATGTTCCCGAAATCCATTCTGAGAATCTGGGATGATTCCTCGCTCTTCAGCCCAGTCATAAATACGCTTATGAATGAGGAGGCAGACAAGCTTGAGAAAGCAGCTCTCCAACCCTATCGTGCGATAACTCGCAGGTTCGGATAGGGGCTTGTCTTTTTTCGGAATAGCAGCAATGAGCGTTGTAAGCCACACCGACGGCGCATCGTTTCGCTCGATACACTCGTTGATAAGCCTGCAGAGCACTGAATTATCGATCTCCATAATCTCCCGATAATGAACCCTGTCCAATCCAACTGCCGTGTTATAATGTGATTTGAGGTGCTCCTTGGCCCAAGCAATGTCCTCTTCCGTTACCCTGCCACTAAGGGTGGGATGAGGGGACTCCTCCGATGGAAGCGGAATATTTGCTGCGCGTTCCCCCACAACACGCATACGCTCCATATTGAAGCTCGGAGGAGGGGGCTCAGGTGCATTCATTCGTTTTTCGAAACACGAAGCCAGATCAGCCAAGGATACTGCAGGAGCACGGGGCTTCGACTGAACCATGCTTCTATAGACCTTCCAAAAAGCTGCCGAGTTTGACGATACATCCGTCAGGCGCTTCAGATTTGCTTGTTGAACAGCACGGTGCAAAGCCCTCCCGCGATGTGCTGCAAAGTGATATGCATGAATCTCCACCTCGGGTCCTTCATCAACTTTAGGAGGGTCCGGGGACTCTGGTAAAGTACTGAAAACCTTGTCAAGATGCTCAATCCCCCCAGCTCGCTCTGGAGTCAACGGAGCCGGACACGACACATAGTCATCAGTCGGTAATGGCAGATCCGCTCCCGCTTTTGCTGCCATGTCCGCACCGTCGTTATGGCCATTCCCCGAGTGCGCCTTCACGTGCACAAATTCGACCGGAGCACTTCTGAACTTCAGCCATGACACAATATCCCGTAGAAGATCAGCATTTGCGCATTTCCAACCCCTCTCGGCATGGCCGGGAGCCCAGTAGACAATTGAGCGGATGCAATATTCCGAATCCGAGTGAATTTTCAAGGGTGTGTACATGGGTATCGTGGAGAGCACATGCAATATAGCCAACAGTTCACCACGGTTGTTTGTCTGCTGCCCAGTAACTCGAAGAGACACATTTCTCGAACTTCCTGGTCCGAAATAGACACCCGCTCCAGCGCGTGCGGTAGACAAGCCATTATCAAAGCACGACCCATCTGTATACACTTGAACTGGATTGCCAACACCATCGTGAACCAACCCGTAGAAAGCCGCGCGCTTCTCGTCAGGTGTCTGCCTGCTCTCGAGAGTCTCTCGCAGCAAGACATCAAGGTATTCTTCGCTTTCCCTGGCGTTGCGTATTTTTTCACGCAGGTGTGGCAGTCCCGGGTTCATCACCGGAGGTACTTTGGGCACAGTGAGATTAATGACCAGTGGTGCGTGGTCGGACCATGGGCCAACGCGACCAACTTCAAAGTTGGTAACCATCGCACAACCCGCCAAGTCACAGAGAGCATAGTCAATGACTGATCGGTACCATCGACCCTTTCTTTTCTGCTCAAAAGTCCACCCCCACGACCCATTACCAAATTGCAGGTCTCCATTGAGAATACGCAGCCCATAGTCATCCCCCATGCGAATAATTGCTCTTCCTTGCTTATTGACAGTGGTGTCCATGGAGAAACGATGGGGATGAAGTCTTAGCGAGGTTCGACGGTCCCCTGTGCGGCCATTCAAGTCGCCAACGACAAATATAGTGTCTCCGCGAACTCTAGCTATAGCAATAGACTGAGACAACTTTTCGAGAGGTGGTATAGACGCCCAGTCCTCCCAGGGAGAGCCGTCCGGCAAGACATACGTGTTGAAGAGACATATGGATCCCATCTTTAACACGAGCAAATCCGGCCCGCATAGCGCATCATCCACAGACAAACCCAAATCCGAGCGCACAATAGCTACAACCCCTCCCCATTGTTTTTCAAAAGTTAAGGACGGCTCTCGAGCCACCGCAAAGACATCGTAACCGGGCGGTAGAGGCAGAGTCAATTCCTGACTCGGGTATAGGTGAGTTTCTTGGAAGAAGTTTATATCATAACTTTCAACATCAGACAGAAAGGCGGGGTGAGAGAGATTGGCTGCTAAGCGTCCGGCGACATTCCAGCAGCGAAGCGATACAGAGCGGCCGTTGAGATCAAGAGATGAGGTGGTCTTCGATGCATCGACAAAAGTCACATCATCTTCAACCAATATATTACTGCTCCCCAAGGTATGGGCGCTCGTAGAGGCATTAGGTTCAGCAGTGTTAGAATAGTTATAAAAAGGGCCTCGTGTATCATTGTTCGCATCGCTTCGATCAGTCTCGCTCACCCCAACCCGTCACTCAATCACCGCTGTTACGTTCTTCCACTGCGACGAGCCAACACGCCATCGGTCCCACAGCTTCACAAAGACCTCCGCTTCGCGCGATGTCTCAAACGCCACGAGTATATATCTGCCCCTCCTTCCCGTAGGCTCACTGACAGTATTCGGCGTAGGAAGTGGCCCTATCCCCGCCGCCTGGATCATCTCGATGAATCTTTTCAAGCTAGCTCGAGTCTCGCCAGCCACCCAGGTAACCTCCCCAATCTTTACTTCGCGGTGATCAGAGGGACGGGAGGGTGGAGGGGGGGCAGGGGCAGGGGGAGGAGATGCAGAGCGACGTGCGTTAAAGGAATGCGCCTCAGTCTGGTACGTTCCACGTTGAGGTGCGCCCCCCCTCTGCACCCACTGCGCTCCTCCACGGCCCCCATGCTGATTTCCTCGAGAAAAGCCCCGGCTGGGCCCTCCTGAGTTGTGGCCCCCGCGGTTCCCAGCCTTGTTTGGGTAGGGATACGGAGTCTGGTGCCATTGAGTGCCAGACGGCCCCGCATTTTGCGACGAGAAGACACTTTCCCCGCGCGGCGCATAGGGGCGGAAACGTTTCCCGATGGGTTCGTCATTCGGAGTGTACTCGTGGACCTCCGGTGCGCGGGGCGGCGGCGGTGCGCGAGTCGCAGTTCCAGTGCGTGGTGGCGACGGAGTTCGCTCTCGATGCGTCGAGGGGGAGCTGATTCTCTCCATCAGGGGTCGTCTTTCGCCAGACTGCGATGGAGGACTCGGACAACTATGTTCCTCTCTCTCGTCCGAGACTTCTCCTTCGCTCTCTTCGTCGTCACGGTGAGCGGGCGCGGACGGGGACCGGTCACGACGCGCACGCTTGACATCCGCTCCCTCGTTGTCTGGAGTAGTTGCCTTGCGCTTTCCGGCTCTCTTGCTCGCAGCGTTGCGTGTGTCATCGTTCGACTCGGAGCCAGAATCATAGACACGCCCTCGCTCCTCGCGTAGGGCTTGAATCTCCCCCTCGAGCCTGGCGATCTTGTCGCGCAGCGATGCAATCTCCATCCTTGCCGATTCAGCTGTCGACAAAGCATCGTTAATCCTCGCCGCCATCTGGTCAATGAGTCGCTCCAGTTTCCCGGCTTTCTCGTCCAAGCGGGCAGCCACCCAGGGGGCGGAATTTTTCTTGGGCGCTTTCTTACTCGTCCCCTCGTCAATGCTCCCCATAGACTGTGACCTCACATTAGAGGTCCCTTTAGCCCTGCCGGTTTTCCTCTTTTTGGGGGGTTCGACGTCGCTGCCTTCGTCACCTCCAGTATCGACCGTTACCACCTCTGCGGATCGGCCGGTACCTGTTGGTGCCGGCCCAGCTCCCTCCAGATGTGCGAAGGAGGCCGGTGTCTGGCTCGTCATGAGGCGGTCGTGCGACGGGAGTAGGGGAGTGGAGGGCGCAGCAGGCGCAGCTGAGTCATCCCCCTTATCTGACTCAGGGGCGAGAGATAGGGACTTCTCGGACACAGCAGAGCGGCGTCGCGCAGTCATGTAGCACAAGTAGGGTCGGACGATCGTCGACGAGGACGTTCGCGGGCACACACGCAAGCAAAAACGGCGCTTTTGGGCGCACAATCAATTTCCACGCCGACGACGACAGACAGGGGTCCGACGACGCCAACGAAGATCTCGCGGGCACAGGGCTCGCTATATGTTGTAGATACAGAGCTCAGGACGCTGAGCAGAGAGCTGTAGACGATGTATACGAGTTTTCAAGAATAGATGGTGGTGGTTACGGATCAAGTATGTAGATCAATCGAATGTCCAACCGTAGATTGGAGGGCTGAGATACATATGTATAAGAACAGAGTTTCGTTGGTTTTGCGCGAGTCTTCATACTGAGTAGTGAGTACTAGTGAGTGCCGAGGCCGGAAGAGAAGAGAGTAAGGGAATACCAAATGAAGCACTGCCACAAGCGGATAAAGCCGGGACATTGCAACTCACCTTCCACAACCATGTATTTCAGTGGCGTCCCCGCGTTCGTGCTCAGATACCGGAATATTCGAGTCAAAGGCCATGAAATATTATGCTGTGGATGAACTTTGAAATTTGAATAGCCATCCGGACCGCGCAAGGTTTCCGATCTCAACACAACAGGGGCTTCTTTTAGGGGCGACTAGTCTTGACTAGTCATCGAATTTCGTCCTCCACATGAATTCAACATCAAAATCCGACCCCACGACTCTCAAACGGAAAGCTGAAGATGAAGTTATAAACTTGTCCGAACAGATGGAAGCCTTTATGGCCCGCTTTTCCGCAGACTTCGCCGCCGGGATGTGGGCAAAGGTGCAAGATTTAGACTATGAAGGGGGGCAGAAGAGTTGGCAGCAGGACTCGAAAAACTTAGCCAAAGAGCTCCAAGCGGATTATAAGCGAAGCAAGGTAAATCCCACTCTTTTCGTATAGACTTGTTTGCTCATCGACACACCCAGCTTTCGCGCCCGTTCGCGGAGGGAGTAAATTTCCTCGGCGATCTCTTTGATGAAGATGAGCCAGAAGACTTGACGTTACCGGCGGACGAATACCCTGAGGTGGACTCGAAACTCAGTGTATACAGGGAGGCCGCTGAGCGTCTTGAGGAAAACGAGCTTTGGACGGCGGCAAAAAGCCATCTCGTGCTCGCAGTACGAATAATTTGCGTCCCTTCTTCTCGTCTGCTGATTTGCCTTTCAGAACGAAACGACTTGTAGGACACTTATCGACATGGTGCTCCTTACCGCGATTCAGATTGCGCAACAGCGCATTGTCGACGACGCCGCCGTTGACAAGGATCTCGGTAGCAAACCTTCGGAAATCGAGGACATCCAGAGTTGGATTCTTCTTCAGCCAGAGGTCGAGGTCCCGGATAGTGACGTGAAAGCGAATCTCGCCGTACACGGCATCCTCGACTACGTGGTTGGAGTAGTGAAGAGCGATGAACAGGGTACGTCCGTTAACTTGCAGCCAGAGCTTCCTTGCTGTCGTTGTTGTTGAAGCCCGAATGCAGTCTTCCGCGAGCGCATAGACACATCTACCAATCGTACGCGCCAATGTCACTGTTGTCTTGATGGTTGCTTTCTCACGACGTTCCTCAGTATGGGCCTCGGGGGTAACGTCGCTTTCGGGTGTCAAAACCTCCGAAAAACCGTCACTACGGTTTCCGGGGTTAAATCCCAGACCACATTTGGATCACAAGACTCCGAAGCGCAGGCACTCATCCAAGGCGCCACAATGTGTGCTTTAGCGTACGCACCTCACGTTCCTTCCGTGTCTCCGAACTCAACCAACCAACCCTGCAGACGACGACAGTCGGTGTTGAATATCCTCTCAGACGGGGTCCATTGGTCTTTCTACGTCGTCTTCAAGCACCCGTCGAAGCCGGCGACTCCCTTCCAGGCAACAAAGTCGACAACTTTCAACATCATGTTTACCGACAACTTGGCGACGATTCTGCGCCTTGTTGTCTCATCAGTGGGTGTAATTCTTTTATTCGACGGATCGTCACTGACAATAAGAATTTATACGTAGATCATTCATCCGGCGGAAGACTTTGCCAGATTGGCTGTTCAAAGAAAGTCGTGAGGTACGCATTCTCTACGAAAGCGTTAGCCCAGCCGTTTCAATTGCGGAAATAATATCGGCGGTACGCAGCACTAGGGTTCCTTCCGTTCTCTGTACGCGCCGTTAGAAAAGTTGACATCAGAGGATAAGAATGTTAAGCAACTAACAGAAAAAAGTCTGCAGACTCGGACGTCGGTGAATTGATTGCTCTTTTGAGGGTTAGATCCCGAGGAAGAGGGTGAATTCCCCCTGAAAAGCAAAATTCAGTTTAGAAATGGCAGCTCCTTTACGAAATTTGAGTTGGAACAGACCTTTATGGCGGGCAGAACGGACAAGTATTGTATCAAACGTTGATGTACGATTGCTCATCCTACGTCTTCTACGTCCTCGGCGGAAATCATGTCGGCGCTTCGCAGTTTGCATGTCATGCTGGGCAGGATGCTGAGACGTGCATATGTGGGCGCCAATGATAAATATGTTAATCAACCAACTGCGATAAAGCGCTAAATGGATAGAGCCGAACACGTCGGAGGCATCTTGGGGCGATTGAAAGGAGGATAACGCCCGAAATGGGTAGGATTGCGCGCTTGCGGGAAGGGGCTCAGCGCTCAGCTGCAAAAACAGGCGCCTCCGGGTGCCTCGCCGGGTCACAAACGGGACAGTTGACGAGCAGTTTTGCGCCGTTGATAGTCGGAAGATCGTACAGAGCTTGGTTGCCGCAGAGACTCCTTGTATGTAATTTGCATCGAATTCTGCAGGCTGTCAATAGATGTTTTCAGCGCAGAGCGGAATTCGTCAGATGCTACATCAGGATGTCAATTATCTCGCAAAGTAGAAATGAGGAGATGGGACAGACTGCGTAAAGGCGACAAATTCCCTGATGCTGTGCCGAGAGGATAGAAAGCAGAAATCTCGCGAGATTGCTAAGCCTCAATAATGCCAGATCCAAGTTGACGCTTTGACACCTTTTAGTACTCGATCGGAGAGTCGCAGCTCATTTTCCGAAAAAAGATCTCCCTTCCGGGACGCGACCGTTCGCGACTCCGACAAGCTTCCAAGGAAGATTTCCAATGATCACAAGAGTCGATTGTCGAACTTGACTGTATCTTGCCCGGACGGCAGCGCACCCGTGGTGATGAAAGTATTCATGAGAATATTTGGCTACAGTCGGGTTCACAAACACCCCGCAGCCAAACCTCAACAAACGCTCCTCGTGGGTACATACCACCGTCCGGACGGTCCGCGGTTCTCAGGCTTGCTTCTATTATAAGTACGTTTGCTGGCGTCCAGGCTGTACACCTCTTGACCGCCGCGTCTGTCTCGCAGGGCCCGGCGTCTAGGCCCGTCTCTATATTAACTCTTAAATACACGGTGCTGTAACAGCGTGCCGTCTAAAGCCATCTCGTCGCGACTTCAGGGCTCGGCGAATAACCAGGACGTTAGGGCCTTCGTTATTTCACCGGGCGGACAAGCCGCTCGCCAACAATCGCGAAAAAGGTGTGCGCCCACCAGCGAACAGCGAGCATAATTTTGATAGTCATCTGGCAAGTGGACAGACCATCTCGAGCGCTGTGCAGCCGTCAGCATAGTGCGTTTCTTCGCCTATTGGGAGGCTGTTCACCAATTCCTCACCAGTAGCAGTCTCGCCAGCCGACTCTATACGAGTCGTGAAGCCGGTCGTTCACCTAAAACCTGCACATAACGTGTCGGCTAACTTAACACCATGCCCGCAAAGTATTCACACATAAAAAAGCGGTCTGCCGCCGGTCCACTCAAAAAGTCACCCGGTAAAAATTCGCAATCGCGGTCGCCCAACCCGCACACGGACCGTGGCATTTCGCAGGCCATGACCGCTGTATCGCAGCTCGAGCGCGCGATTGCACGCATACTTCTCATCCGCTACGAACAAGACATTGCGCGACTCTTCTCAACGCGCCTCTACAGCGTGGCCCTCGTGCATCTCCCTACTTTCGCCATGCGCTGCGCCGCGCTCGCGGGCCCCGGCTGGGTCGCGCACAACGCCGACACTGACGAGATCAAGGACTTTTTCCGCGCCGCCATCAGCATGGACATGCGCCAGGCCGGTGAGCGCGTCGCAACGAAGAGTGTCCTCTGGTCGTACACAGCCCTCCGGCACTTTGCCATGTCAAACAACATTGCGATTTGCACCACGCGCGGGCTGCACTCATTGCGCCTGCTGCCGCACTACGCCGCACTCAAGACGCACCTCGACGCGCTGGAGGCGATGCCGCCGCCCGCGTTCGCGAAGCCGCCGCACCTTGGCTCGCTTGCGGAAGGGCAGGCCGCGCTCGAGGACGCGTGTGCTCGCAAGTACGCTTGCACGCCGCGCGGGGGCGCACAGCCGCCGTGGGCACCCGACTGGCGCACACAGGTGCGCGTTGGTTACGAGCGTCTCGCGCAGACGCTGTGGCGTGTTGCTCGTGAGTTTGACGTGCGCGGGTATGGGCTCGTGCTGCGCGAGAAGCTCACGAGCAAGTGGTGCGACTGCGGTTGCTCGACGGACCACCTCGGCGAGGTGTGTGAACGCACTGTGCGCGCGGATGAGGCGGAGAGCGGCGTACGGCCTGGGAAGCAGCGCGAGTGGGATGGGCGCGGCAGTGGTGTGTATGGGTGGGAGACGGAGGAGGAAGAAGACATTTGGGAGATTGGGCTCGATTTCGGCGCGATGGACCCGGAGGACCCGGACAGTGACGGCGGGATCGAGGGCGAGATGACGATTGGGGAGTTGATGGAGTGGCGCTACATTAAGGCAGAGCGCGAGAAGGAGGAGGTGGGCTGGCGCTCATTGTCGCGTTATGGACCGCACTAACTCCGTATTAGGGCAATGTCGCGTTCCGCAAGGGCGACTACGTGCTCGCGGTCAAACACTACGAGGCTGCGTACGACATCGAGCCTGAGCTGCCGCACTATCAGCTCAACCTCGCCGCCGCGCATCTTAAGCTGAGCAAGTATGTTGTTCCTCTTGCGCGTGAGCATCGCGCTCATTGCGTTCGAATCATTTAGCTGGATGGAAGCTGAGGCAGCATGCACTCGGGCACTGGCCCAGCACCGCAGCGGCAAGGGATATTTTCGCCGCGCGCGCGCGCGCACCATGCTCGGCCGCACTGACGAGGCGGTGCGCGGTAGGCCTCATTCCTCTCGGATCCGCACTTACTCATTTCCCTCCTCAGATCTCCGCGCGCTTCTCAAGCTCCAACCGACAAATACCGAGGCACTGCAGGAGCTCTCCACACTCCTCCCGCCGCCCTCCCCCTCGTCCGAGCCGCCACTGCCTACATCCTCCTCGTCACACGACGCCGACGCAGCTGTAGAGCTACATGTCCGCCTGGGCCTCCCGCGCCCGAAACCGCCGAAGGCACCACCCTTTGCGCGCACGGGCATGGACGCGCGACGGCTCAAGATTGTGCTCGTCCCCGCACCGCCGCCCCCGCCGCCGTGCACGCATCACCAGCATGTCTGCGGGCGGCATCCGCACTCGCATGACGTTGCAGCTCGGCATCAGCACCACCGCTGCGACGGGGACCACCACCATGGGCTACGACCTGGGTCGGACGACGTGGATGCAGGGTTGGGGAAAGGGAAGGGAAAAGGAAAGGGCCGAGGCGAGGGCGCGCTCGAGGCGGAGATGCGGCGCGTGCTCGAGGTAGTGGGGGCTGGCGGTTGCGTCGGCTGCGCCGGGGCCCCGAACTGGGAGCGGTACGTCGTGAAGCGCGTGGACTAGGCGCGCCAGGCGGCCGTGCATCTTATTTCGACGGCTCTTTGTACTAACATACCATGCATGCCATGCTCTACTGTTCGCGCCCCCTCTCCTCTGAACAAAGCCTTCAAGGTTCACAACGCGAACCCGTGACCCCTCAACTGTCTTGTCAATCAATTTATTCATTATCTCCCTTCATCAACGTCAGAAAAAGGAAGAGCGCGGGTGCGGCGCCCCGGGTCGGGTTCTTATCGTTCCTTTTTCCCTACTTATCTACCCTCCATTCCCAGGAGTCCATATTGCTCTCTATTGCAAACCTTCATGGCGACGCAAGCCAACTCTGTTCCGCACCCTACTTTGATTCAGGTGCGCATTAATTGCTCTTTCTCTCTTCCCCCCTGTGTTTGTCTGACTTGTGAGCAGGTCGATCCGTTCATGTGAGTGCCCGTGGGCTGGACAACGAGCTAATATAACGACGATGCTTGTAGCCCGGCGGACCAGCAGAAGGTACGTTGGATGATGCCCGTCCCGGAATTGTAGCGGACACTGAACTGGACGCATGGACTGTAGGGAATACACAACCGCTGGCAGTACGTACCGTTTTCTGCTCCGCACGTAAGGTTATTTGCAGGTAACTCGGAACACGCAGCCCAGATATCCCGCCTTTTGCGACCGTTAAGCCCGGACAGGCGAGTAGCAACCCGCCCCGCCTGCTCATTACTTACTTGGACTGCGCCTCCAGGTCTTCAAAATTGAATGTGTCGGCAAGTCGTCGAGCTTCTGCTTTCCTTTCTAGTCTTCGCTTACGTCTTGCACGAAGACTGGACGGGCGCGCAAATCGGGAACAATGACAGTAAGGGTGGATCTGTCTGAAGCTCGCGCCATATTAAACGTTTCGATAGCGAGCGATGATGTCAAGAATGTTGACCTGACGAAGGTGCACAATCTCTCCGGCCCAATTGCGGTCGAGGGCGCTGAGCCGGGCGACTGCCTTGTCGTCGACATCCTTGATGTGACACCGTTTGAGAAGATGCCCTGGGGATACACCGTACGCCCCGCCTTCGCGTTCGCGGCTCGTAAATTGCTGACTAGGCGCAGGGTATCTTCGAGCTGACCAACGGCGGCGGGCTCTTCGGTAAGTATTTTATCACTTTCGACTGCTCGTTCTTGATCTACGCATAGCCCGCGAGTTCAACAGTAAGGCTGCCAAGGCCATCTGGGACTTCCACGGTGACCTGATTTGACAGGATGAAAAGCGTTAGAGAACTCATATTCTACGACGCAGGCGTCTACGCGACATCGCGCCACATCCCGGGCGTCCGCTTTGCTGGTGTCTCCCACCCCGGCCTGATTGGCACAGCGCCGTCCGCAGAGCTGCTGGCGACGTGGAACAAGCGCGAGGGCGAGCTTATTGCGGAGCACCCCAACGCCGTTCCGGCCGTGGCTTTCGCGCCTAATGCGGTCGGCGCGTACGTCGGGCAGGACCTCGATCCCAGCGTTCAGCAGCGGATCGCCGAGGAGGGCGCGCGCACGATCCCTGGTCGTGAGCATGGCGGGAACTGTGATGTATGCAATCCTCCCAACGAATCATAGAGGCACAGGCTAACTGCTGTACCGATAGATCAAGAACCTTTCGAGAGGTTCGCGCTGCTACTTCCCTGTGTTTGTCAAGGGTGCGAACCTGTCTGTCGGTGATCTGCACTTCTCGCAAGGAGATGTGAGTGAAAACTATGTGCCTTGCGGGTTTTGTACTAACTTTTCATGTAGGGCGAAGTATAATGATGCTTTCTCTTACTCTAGCAGTGCTGACAGCCAGCCACAGCTATCCTTCTGCGGAGCTATCGAAATGGTTAGCACAAGCTTTGTTACTCTAGAACATAGCTAACCACCCTGCACGCAGGCTGGGATCATCACCTTTAGCACCAGCATCATCAAAGGCGGAATAGAGAAGTTCGCCTTGAAGCAGCCGATTTTCTTGGTCAGTACTTCTTCCGTTAGGCGAGTGTGCTTCCGGTTAAAATGATTTGTAGCCGTCCCCCGTCGACCCTCTCTACTCCTCAAAGGTAGGCATACCCTCACAAGTCGTACCTCTGTGCTCGGTGCTGACGCCCAAGCACGGTTAGGTCATTTTCGAGGGAATCAGCGTCGACTACCGTGAGCATCATGGTCACTTTTACCCAGCATCGTTCTGAAAGTCCCGCAGATGGAGATGGGAAGCAGTACAACATGGACGCGTAAGCAATCGTACTTTGTATTCGATTCGTGGTGTTCGACATATCGCCCAGTACTGTGGCATACAAGCAAGCAGCTTTGAATGCGATCGCGTACTTGATGAAGGTGTGCATCCCGTCCAAGAGGTATCCATCAGTCGCTGATGTAGTGTTGGGTGGATCAGGTCGGATACAGTGCGTGCTCAGGCATATCGTTCCTCGGATAGTCACGCTAATTACCAACGTTTAGCCCGGGAACAAGCCTGTGCGCATTGAAGACCCGTCGCTCTTCTTGTCGGGGTTGCTAATGAATCTGATTCTTCAGATCTCCTGCTTTCTGCAGCGCCAATCGAAAGTCATGTCGGAGCCCTAGTCGTACGTCGCTGCTGTTTCCTGTCCTTGTAGCCGCTGACAACGTCCAGGACTCCCCGAACGCATGTGTAACTTTGGCTGTGCCCACGGGCATCTTCTCTCATGTACATCCTTCCACTATCCTACGACCTAGCAATACTACTGACTTGTTTATCTAGGACATTCTCCCCAAGCCCGAAGGCTTCACCAAGCAGGTTCGTGTTCTCTCAGACGAAACGCAAGTTCTTGACGTCCGTCCAGGATTTCGGGCAATGCGCCATTCGAAGCGATGGTATTGTGTGATATATTCATGCTACTCGTTACATGATATAGGGGAAACGAAAACCGCAGGAAGCTAGCTTGAGATGTACAGTGAATACGAGATCGTTCATGGCATGGGCACCGACTCGACCCACGCGACGTCGGCGGGGGCTATGAGCTCCCACTCCGCCTCGAGCACGGCCTTTGCGCCGGCCTCGACGCTCCCCACCCACTCGAAACGCCCATCCTTTTCGCCGGAGTGCCCATCCGCGGTCTTTCCCCACCGCACCGTGATGCCCGGCTGCGCGAGCTGGACGACCTCGCCCACCTTGGCGTCCGCCAGCCCGTCCGGCTTGCGCAGCAGGACCTTCGGCCGCTGGAGGACTTTGGGCCGCTTGTCGTCGCACGTCGGGATGACGTCGCGCACGACGAGGTCCGTGAGTGCGAACGGGTGTTTGTTGTGAATCGTGATCTTGGTGTTGTACGTCGTGCTGTTGAGCACCTCCTGGAAGGCCCCGCCTTGCACAGGGTCGGTTTTTGAGCTGCGCGAGTACGTGACCTTGGTTGCGACGTCGTCGCCGAGCGTGCAGGTGAAGGTGTCCCCCGTGTTGATCTCCTGGAGGCACGAAGCACGTTAGCGCGAAGGTGTGGAGGAAAGATGGAGGCGACTCACGTTGATAGATGTCTTGGAGACGAAGCCGTCGTTGAGCACGACGCTGACGGGGCCTGGGAGGAGCCGGTACTCGCTCGTGTTCTTCACATGGCACTGCAGGTAGACGCGGGGGTCGACGCGCGGCGTGCAGATGTGCGAGATCTTGGCATCGAAGGGCAGCACTGCGACGGAGACCTGATGTGCCGTCCCGTCGCTGGGGACCGTAGTGGCACCCTCTACTGAATATGAGATGGCTAGCGGAGTCTCAGTGACAATGGTCGTGGGCCCCGCCTGCGCGCCGGGAATCGCGATCTCTTCGAAGTCTTCAGTTTCTTCAGGGAGGTCGGGCTCCTGCGCGAAGCCGGTTGGTTGTTGGGATTGTGCAATGATAGTAAAGCCTTGTTGCGGTTGTGCGAAGTTGCTGGAGGTACCGAAGGCTTGTGAGGGTGGTGCTGGTGCGCCGCCACCACCAAAGAGTGATTGTGGTTGTTGCTGCGGTGCACCACCACCAAAGCCCCCAAAAGTTGACCCCTGCACTGGTGCTGGCTGCTGCTGCTGCGGCTGGCGCGTTTGCCCGAATAATCCACCAGCAACTGCTGGCTGACCAGAACCCTGTCCGAACACGTTCTGTGACTGCCCGAAGCCTCCAGACTTAGGCACGGACCCGAACGCACCAGCGTTTTGCGGGACGTTCGCGAAAGCCCCCCGCCCGTGAGTCTGGGGTCGAATCTTGATGGGATTGAGCCGGGGGATGCTTTTCGCAACGGTGGAGGCGGCAACGGTGCTCAGCGTGAGCGCGGTATCGGCCCAGTCCTCGCCCGTGCTCTGTACGATGCGCGCGCGGTAGTGGAGGGAAACCGACGAGGAGGGCTTGTTATTCTCCGTGTTAGCGTGGAGTTCGTAGGTGCTCTCCCATGAAGCGTTGGTTACGACTGTAAGAAGAGTGAATTAGCATCCAAATGTATTGAAGTCTATGGAGAGAGAGAAACGGACTATACGTGAGCTTGAGATCAACACGAGTGGCGGACTCAGTCCCCACTACGATGGTCACTTCGCCTGCAGCGGCGCCCTTCTTGCTCGTCTCCCTCTCCACCTCCTTCTCGATCTCACGGTCAAGGGCGACAAGCTTTTCGTCGAGCTCGGCGACGGCTTCGATATTCTTACGCCCCTGCTCCACGAAACTCGAAAGAACGGACCCGATCTGGGCGGGTGGGACATACTCCGCACTCAGCGTCTTCGCATAGGTGACGAGCAGGTCAGACTCGTGGTCCCGCACGCGCCTCTCGCCCTGCAACGACACTTTCTTGGCTTTCAGGAGCCGGACAGCGTCGGAAGATTTCCAGGGCTTGTCGCGCGTGGTACACACGACGTCGAATAACCTAGTACGATCCCCAAGACCGGAGACTCGGACAGAACGAGTGTCAATGCAGCTCGGCAACTCAGTTATCTCGATTTTGTTACTCCCGGACTCGATGATTCAAGCACGTCGTTTAACACAGGATTTTGTATGAAGGTGTATAAAGCTACCTGTAGGTCAAGCGGGAAGATGCGAACGACTTCGGCGTTCTGCGACTTGTAGACCGTTACAGCCTTGATTGCTAGTAAATTCCAGATGTGAGATACGACCAGTTGCAAAGAGTATTGTAACATACGGTTTTCTTGCGCGGATAGCTTCAAAGAAGAGGCGACCATAGTGGTTTGTGGGAAAGAAGGAACACAGTAGCGCAACTTTATAGCAAGACCGGAACCGTGAGGCTGCGTATGTAGCGGGATGTGACTCCTGTCTAGTCACAGCCCATTGCACCGCTTTCGGTAATTATATTACCCCTTTAGGCTTCAAGCTCAATTGCGACCAGAGAATAGGTTTTTTTTTACCCGCCCCGTACGGTAGGGCAAGCACAGGTAGTATTTCTTTTCTGTCTGATACAAACAACCTCCGACAAAATATGGAATAAAGAAGAAGTGTCCTCACTCGATCAGCCAGAGACGGCGGTGGTGGGGAGGAAGCAGTCGATGAGGGCGTTGTTCACACCGTCCTGTGCGACGCCAGTGCTGTCCTGGAAGCTTTGGAGGAGCTGGTTGAGCTGGTCCGCAGAGGTCTTGACGTCGACGAGGCCCTTGGCAAGGCCTTCCTGGGCAGTCTGGGAGGTGGCGAGCTAGGAAGCAAAAAGTGTCAGTAAAGGAAACCAGCGATGGCGACTATGCACATACGAGGGCGAGCTGGGGTTGCGCAAAGCTGTCATCGTCTGCGATACCCTGGGTCATTTGCAGCTGGAGGGATTGCGCTGAAAAAAGTATAAATGTTGATGCTCAAGGCAGGAGGCAAGAAAAAAAATCATACTAGAGATGAACTGGTTCAGCCGGGTGACGGCGGTAGCAAAGTCTGCGGCATCGGTGGTGTTCTGGATGGTGAGGACGCTGGCCTGTGCGCCGATGCCGATCGGGACCATGGCTGCGAGACCGGCGGCGAGAGACTGGTCTCCCTGATCGCAAGGGCGCGCGCGGGCGATGGAACCGGAAACACCCGCCGTCGAGTTGTCCGAGCTGCTGCTGTCAGAGCTGGTGCTGTTGTCAGAGCTGGTGCTGTTCGACGAGGAGTCATCGGAGCTGGTGCTGTTCGAGGAAGACGAGTCGGACGTCGAGTTCGAGGAGCTCGCGACGGCGGTGGCGTTGCTCGAAGCAGCATCGCTGCCTGAGGCGGCGCTGTTGTTGGACAGTGCAGCAGAGGACTTAGATCCCTTGCTGCTGCTAGCCTTGCCGCCCTTGAGACTAGCGATGCTCTTGGCACCAGCCTTAACTGGCAGGTGGGCCGGGGCAGCAGCGACGGAGGTGATGGCCATCAAGGCGAAGAGCGCAGCGGTGAACTTCATCGTGTAAATATCTGTGTCCTGGGTTAATAAATAATTCAGACTCGCAGTCGGACAACGCACTCGAAAGATGTCAGGTAAAAAGAAGGTGAAAGGTAGACAGAGGAACAACTAGCAGGGAACTGTGTGCTTGCTCAGTGGTGTACTAAGGACGTAAACGAGATGAACTCACTGCCGCAAGAGAACCAACGCACTGCGAAGGAGTGGAAGGAACAGGGGGTAGCGTCGAGCTGGAGGAAGGAGCGGGGGGGAGGGAATTGCTAGCGAATCTCAGCTACTTGAGGGGCCGGAGACCCCGCCATGCCAACCCACTTGATGCGAGTGCTAGGGGTGGCCGGACGGAATGAGCTATTTTTGAGCTATTTTTGCCTGGATATCAATTAATAGGCGAGCGTGAATATCATCGCCAAGACAATTGTCAAGGCGAGCCCTGTCCTTTTCCCGTGCGCGTGTAATGTATGATCCAGGATTCCGTGCTCCGCAGTAGAAGAAGCAAGAGGTGCGAGTAAAACTGGAGCCTGAGGACGAGAAGAGACGAATAGTTTTGGAGTAGCTGCATTATTTATAAAGAAAACAAAATTCAAATTGGTCAAGATGCCAAGACAAGATAGCCCCATTTGCTTTCAATCGCCGTTTTATAGGAGGATCATTTGTGTGTTTCGGCTGGGTTGTGAATCCTGCCGACATAGAAAAACGAGTAAAAATCCTGAGGCCTGAGGGGTGTCCACTGGAGAAAAAATAGTCTCGCAACGACGGTAGAATTCTTCAATCACCACGGGTTCAGACGGCTAAACGGTCACAAGGGGATCACAATTGAAACGCGCCAGGTGCAGAAGATCAGAAATCTTGCGGTCCGTCCGTAACCGTAACCTGGGCATATTCTGGAGAGCCGCAATGACTGGACCACGAGTGCAAGTAGGTAAGGTGGGTTGTAAGGGTCGAAAGAGAGGGGGTGAATGTGCTGTTCGTCGCTGTTCTCCTGCAGCTGCCCGTGCTCGCGCTCGCCGAGCATGACGAGCACGTCGTCCGCGGCGGTGATGTTGCAGGTCTCCCGAACGATCTCTAAGAAACACGGAGGAGTTCTGTGTTCCGGGAACTTCCAGAGGTAGAGAAGAGATCAGAAATCCAGAGATCTAAGCTTCACTTTTGGGCCTGTTCCGCCAATGTTCCGCCCCAGGATATACGTCTGGAGGACCTGGAGAAGACGGATGTCGAGATGATCCACTGCCAGACAGATCCAGACACGACAAAATCCAAGGCAGAAAGGCAGCATTATGCAGCGCTGAGCCAGTAGACGGTGAAGAGGATTGAAGCCGGGAGAAATTGAGAGCCCCTTTACCATAACCCTTGGAGTCATTGAATAGAGAGCCAGCCGGTACAAACCGGTCTGAGTGGTAGCAAACGCGCGAGGATTGTGAACTTGCGAGTGGGGAAGTTCAAAGGTGCACAAGCGAAGATTGGGCGAAGAACCAAAATGTGACTCGCATCAATCAACCACAATCATCGCTCAGTATGGAAGGTGCGCGTCGCGTCCACACAACCAAACAGAGTGGTTGAGAAGTTGAATTTTAGTAACTCGAAACCAGTCAAACCAAGTCCATAAAATCAAATACGTATCTATATCTATTGATACAAATAAGTTGTAGGATGCGGGCGTCGTCATGATTCGTGAGTGATGATGAGTGAAAAAAACATGATGTCCCGTCCAGAAAATGCTAGGATCCGTATTGTCCAATTATGCTGCGGTCATTTAAAGGAGGAGAAAAAGATTCAATAAGGCCGGTAGTGTGAGCTTCGAGTTGAGCTCGGGGCGCTGCCGCTTGACCGCGAGAAATCGTAGTCCCAGTCGCAGAGGGCCCCAAAATCCTGCTCAAGTTCCGAGTTAAAATACGGATCTGTCTCCAAGAACCTATCATAGGCGGGAGTATGGTTTGTGCGAGAGGGCCCAGGACCTGACATGAATCCTTGCGCTGGGAAGGCCGCATCGCGCGTCCCGAACTGCGACGGGCTGTGGTTCCACGCTTCTGGACGGTCGGAGCGAGGATAGGGATAGGAATTTGTTGAGTGGGATTTCTGGATGGGTTGTTAGTAAAACGATAGTGAGTCGATCATGCGAAGGAATTACACACCTCGTTCCGTCCCGCTGCGCCAGAGAGGTCCGGAGGAAGATATAGCTGACCGTAGCGTGGTTGGGGTGCGTGCGGCGTCGGCATAGAGTTGGAAGAAGCTTGGCGATAATACGCATCCAAGCCCATGGACGACTGGTATTCAGGGCCTCGCTGACCCTCCGTGCGGCGACTCGGACGCGGAGCACGAACACTGGCGCCCCTGCCAGTACCCTTCTTCGCCGGCGTGAACTTGTAATCCGGGTAGGTGACTTTATGCTCGGTCTTGATGCGATCCGCAAGCTCGATATAGGGACGGCGCTGTGCTTCACTCATCTCGTTCCAGACGTGCCCCGCCTGGCGGCTGAACTCCTTCATTCCTGAACTGGTTGAACCCTGCTCCTTCTGATCCCGGACAAATCGAGAGCGGAAGCAAATGAACGCATTGGGAGGGCGGGGGATGTGAGCAGATGGGACGGGCTCTTGGAAAGACATGGCGAAGGAAAGATCAGTGGTTCCAAGTAAAAAAGGCGACGGGATGGTTGTTATGTTCCGTGCTCACCCACAGCGCTTTTAAACGTCTCCCGTATTTCCTCTTATGGTCTGACTATGCCACACCGCTTTGGTAAGTGGCCTCGAGAGTGGCCTGAAGGCATGTCGCTTTGAGTTTTGGTTGCAAAGGACTGGCGCTTTGGCCATCAACTTTTAGACATTTCTAAATTGGGTTGAAACTTCGGTATCTCGAAACTACCACAACCATGGTTTTTTCTAGCGTTTGTTTTCTGGCGGAACCGCGAAAAAATTGGCTTGAACTCTAAACACCGCTTGCTTCCATCTGCTCGTTCAAGGAAGACAACTTTATGTGCTACTGGAGCCACCGGGTGAGCGCTTGGACGACGCTGGCTGGTAACTTGGACCTCAGCTCAAAGCTCAGGCAGCCGGCAGTCTTTCCTATGCAAGATGCGGCACTCTAGCTAGATCTTTGGTGATCACCCCAGCATAAGGGCGGCCGGGTGCCAGTGGACATGTCATTACATTCAATCATGAACCCTTCTAGTAATAGCAACGACTGAGGCCCCGTGAAGCTCCCGCCAAGGATTGTCCGGAAAAATCACCAAATTTGGCCTGAAAAAGCCACTTGTTTGGGCCAACCCCGGCCTAAAAAAGCCACTATCGGACAAGGGTCGACACGTGAGGCACCCAAAAATAATTGATTTTTTTTCTCCGGCGCGTGTCGCCAGTGCTCTGAACAAGAAAAATGAACAATCCATTAGTGTTTGTACATACCTTGAGGGCGACCTTTTTTACCTTGTTGCAAATCATCCCCGGGCAAGGCAAAATTTTCAAAATCCGGGCTCAAAAAGCCATTTGGCGGACAGGGCTGGTGGATTTTGGGCCTCAAAAAGCCACTTTTTGGACAAGGAAATCGCAAAATTTCGGCCTCGAAAAGCCACTTTTCCGGACAATCCTTGGCAGGAGCTTCACGGGGCCTAACGACTGGGGATCAGGCGCACTGTCTGCGCGGCGCTCCGCGGCGGCGAAGAAACACAAAAAAAAACGATTATAAATACAAACTCGAGACGTCCTTGGCCATGAGAGGCAATATATTAACAAAACCCAGAAGTCCCAATTGTTCATGCTCATTGCGTCGTGGTTGGAAACGCGGGCGCCTACGACGCCAATTCTTCGGATTCCGCATGACGAATATTGCCCTGGAGCTCGTGGCTGTCGGCGCTGCCGTACTCGGACGAGAGTGGCCGGGGCTCGCTCGTACAGCGCAGCGGATGCCGCCGTGTCGGGGCCTTCGCGGGCATCTCGGGCTCAGCGTTCTTTTCGTAAACCGTCTCTGAGACTGCCGTTTCAAGTTCGACCTGCAGCTCAAGGTGCCGCGTATCGGCGGGCGTGAGCATCCCTCGCGGCGACGGGCGATATTCGCAGGGCCTGTCGTGGAGGTAAGACGACGCGCGTCGATCTTTTGGCGACATGGGAGACTGATAGCTGAGGGGCGACGACGACGACGGGAGGTCGTACGAGAGCTTGCGATGGTGGGACAGGGGCTGGTACTTGGATGTCCGATATCCGTAGCCCGGCTGGTAGCTTGAAGTCGGGCGGTACGTGGACGCTGGGCTCGTCGGGTAATAGCTCGATGATTTGCGCTGACTTGCGGGCGATTGACGATAAAGGGACGCTGGGTGGTCGGACACCGGCCGCAGGCCCTCGACTCGGAGCGGTGACATTCGCGGTCGAGCAGGTGGGATCGGAAACGGAGACACATGCGCTGCAACAGACAGCAAGGGAGGTCCTTCGGACGACCCGTCTTTGGAAAGGGCATCGTCTTCGATGAGCAGGGAACGCGCGGAGCTACCCCTGGCCCGTCGTGCACGGTAGCGCCAGACGAAGAAGAGGACGACAACCACGACGATATTGGCGAGGATTACGCCGATGATGACACCGATCAATTGCACTCGCGGGGTTTTGGTGGAAACCAGGGTGACGTGCGACTGTGTGGGCATGGTTAACGTGTCGGTTGAGGTAGCCCAGACGGCGTTGTTGGATCCAGAGACACCCGCATCGCTTGTGGCGGCTCTGCGGGATGGGGTGAGTTGGAATAAGGAAATATCGTTGGAACTCACAGCATGGTTGGTTTGGCCGTCACTTCGAATGTAGCACCTTCAGCAAGTGTCGCACCCGTCCTGCTCCCAAACAATGTCAATAGATAGAAAACTGTAGCCTCCTCGAGCACCCACGTATTGTCCAGTGCCCGGAAGTAGTAGTTCCTTGCGTCGGATATCAATGTGAGCATTTCTTCCGGAGGAAGGGAACTCACTGAGGCGCATCACTGAAGAGCAGCTTCAGTGGACTGGTCTCCGACTGAATGCCCGGGTATACGGTCATGCCCTCCGACACTCCGATCAGGACGAGATCAAACACTGCTGGGTCTGAAGCGTCGAGTGTCCATGCCAGCGAGAACTCCCCGCCCGTGAATATGGTCATGCTCAGTGTATCCTGCGGCATCGGGGCCTCCAGCGAGAGCGCCCAGCATTGTAGTGGTAGCCACTGCGAAGTTATAAGAAAGCTAACGTGTCATTTGATTCAGCGGAGTGTTTTCGAGTTGGGCTGCGACGCACAAGATATGAAGGCGTGAAAGGTGAATCAAAGAGTTGGCAACGGACGAAATGCGAAGAAAGGAAGAAAAAGAAGGGGCGCCAATCCGATGCATTATAGAATACGGTAAGGGAGAAGAAGGAATGAAGGGAAAGTGAGTGTGCATCCACGGAGCGCCCTGTGTTGAGCGGCCATAGCCTGAAGTAAATGATCCCCGCCGCGGCGTCTCGCTCTATACTAGTATATATCGCTTTTTCTGCGGCAATGTGATGATTATCTGTGAGTTTGTGGCTACCTCCGTGGCTTGGCCCCATTTCCAGGCTGATCTCGGTTGAATCTGGAATTTGAAGGAGTTATGAATGACCTGTTGCGGAACGGACAGAATATCTTCTGCGTCGCACCACAAGAGTCAAGACGCTAGAGGTCGGAGGGGATGGGATGGGACGAGAAGGCACAACTGGGCCATGAAGGCGACGGCGGAGCTACGCACGAGACTCAAATACAGGCCAGCAAGTCGATGAATCATGAAAGTAGTAATGTCACATTGCGGCAGACAGAAGAGGAGAGCTTGGATCTGAGACGAGGGTCCAAGCACTCCACGAGGAAGCCCGTACAAGCAGATCGCCGCAACTGAGCCAATTGAGTTGTAAAAGAAGGAATTCAAAGAAAGCATTTTTTACCTCAGGTCGGGGTTTCTTCAAGTTGCCCAAATATGGCAATTTTTTTCTCGGTAACCAACATATCCGTTACCGGTCTACGTCTAGGAACGAGGCATACGATCCAAAGTTGATGCGTAAAACAAGAATTTTCGCTCAGCGGCATGGAGCATGTAATGGCTTACCTTGGAATACAGGATGTTCGAGCGGGATACGGCCGGGGCTTTACATCAATTCGTTAGTCGTGAAGTCGTTATACTATGTACGGAAAACGCAAGGTCAAGAACACATATGTACGGTGAATGAAGCAAAGTCAATAAGTAAGGGTAAGTGCGATGGATAAGGTTAGGTATGGATGTATTGCAGGATACGAGGGTCCAGAACGGGTCATGTATCGTGAAGTGAAAATTAGATGGATGGATCAGATGAGGTGACGGCCATGCAGGAAACAGAGCCGTAAATGCAAGACAGATAGCCAATCATCAAGCAGTTTGACCCTGGTATTTCTTGATCAGATCGCGGAGCTTGGCCTGCCCAAACGCTAGATCCCCTGGTTTGGACGCAGCCGGAGGCACTGGAGGTTTGGCAGGCACAGACGACATAGACGCCTGGACCCGGCCTTTGAGGCCTGCGACGACTTCACTCGCGGACTCGGCGATGGTCGGTATAGGCTTCGGCGGTGCGCGAGGCTTGGGCGTCGGGCGCGCGAGCGACGCAGTTGTCGAGAGCGTCGGCGTCGCGTGCGACGATGAGAGGAGCGCGGGCACGCTCGCAGACTTGATCACCGGCGGGGACCGCGTGCGCTTCTCTGGCGCAGGGGTTGCTACTGGGGTCAACGCCGCAGCCACAACAGGTTTATCTCCTGGTGCAGGCTTCGGTGTCGAGCGGACGGCAGGCTTGGAGCGCAGGAAATCTGCTGGGCTTGTAGGCTTGGGGGTGGGCGCCTTGGGCTGTTCGGCGAGTGCCCCGGACGCCCAAAGGGAGGCAACGGCAGTGACTTTGCCGCCACGCCCACCACGAGCGGACCGGATGTCGTATTTGACTTCGGGGTCGAGTGACGGGGGAAAGACAGGGAATCGCGGGGAAGCCACCGCGGGCTTCTTTGCAGCGACCGCTACTGCTGCGGGCGAGGCAACAACTTTCCGGCCATTCGCCACCGCTCCATTGCCATTGGCTTTGATAGTGGCCGATGGCGGCGAGACTTTGCGGTCTGTGTGGACAGATTGCGGTGGGCGAGCGGGCGAGACGACCTGGGGAAGTCCGGGCGACTTGTCCTTGAGGACAGGAGACGACGCCGACCAGAGGTCCGCAATTCGCTTTGCCTCGTCCGCGGGGTTTCCCATCGCGATGCGCCGGAAGGGGTCCCGCTTGAATGTCTTGACTGGGACGAATCCAGATGAGCGAGGATTCGGGGTAATTATGGCCGAATCCGATTTGACAGGTGTAGTGGCTCCCTTGTCCGGCACAACCTCTCGGTCGAGGGGGATGACTGCCTCCTCGATGTCTGGACTAGGCGGAACAGGATCTACATCGGGAGGGACCTCGGGATCTATCCCTCCCAACCAAGCCGCCACCCGCCCCTTCGCCGCCTTCCGCATCTTCCTCGGCTCTCCGTCTTTGCTCTTCTCCTTCTCCTTCTCCTTCTTGCGGCTCCGGCGCTCTCCATCTCCCCGCTCCGTCCTCCCAGACGAACTCTTCTTCGCTCCTTGGGTTCGCTCGTCCGAATCTCGATCACGTTCCTCCTCCTGTTCCCTGTCCCGCCCCCGCTCCCGCTCCTGCACATCCCCCGCTAACGTAAGACTCGAGATCGCCGAGTCGTTGGCACTGCTGTCCCCGCGCTTCAGCGGAATGTCGACCGGCGCGGCAGCAACAACACTCCGCGCATCCGCTCGCGGCGCCGGGGGCATCTTGCGCGTTCCCACCTCCTGCAGCAGCCGGCGCTCAAGCGCGTCGAGCCCGCTCTCGGAGTTGAGCAACCCCGGACGTCGCGTCGCCGTCAGCGTCGGCGTCTTTGGCGTCAGCTCCGCCGGCGTCAGTTCGTCAGCCGCGTTCCTGGGCGTCAGCTGCGCAGAGGATGCCCCCGTCCCCGCGGCCGCAGAATCGAAGTAAGTGTCCACCCGTGTGCGGGGCGCGGATGGCAACGCGAGCTTCCCCGTCGGCACCGGCGGGCCCGGGAGTGTCTTGTTCAGGTCGACCTGATCCTTGTCCGCCTTGTCAGCGATAGCCGCCTCCCGCTCTTTCTGCATCTCCTTCTCGCGCCTGCTGCTCCGCTTCGATGGCGACTTTGACTTGCGGCGCTTCTCCTTCTCCTTCTCTTTCGGGGGCGCGAGCGTGTCTGCGACGAGGGTCGACTTTGGCAGGTCGCCCGAGAGGTTCGACGTCTTGAGCGCCACCTCTGCCGCCATCCGCTCGAGCTCCTCCACGCGCTCGCTCTTTGGCGTCGGCGCCGCAAAGCTCGTCTTCGGGCTCAGCACAGGACGCGGCGAAATCACCGCGCCACCCGAGCCCGCGGCGGGGGACACGGACAGACTGTTGGTGTCGATGGGCGGAACGGAAGTGGGGTCGGATGTGGCGACAGGGAAGCGGTGCGAGAGCGGCGAAGCAGAGCGATTGCGCGTTGACTGGCGGAGATGCTGCGTGATCCGAGTCGCGCGCTCGCCCTTGCCCTCTTCGCCCGCTGCGGTGTCGGCGGCGGGCTGTTGGCCGGGAACAAGCGCATTGGCTGCAGAACTCCCGGCGCTGAGTGGACGCGCGATATTGAGGGGAAGGGGCTGGTACCCGGGGTTGGTCGGCGGCGGGGGGAAGTAATATTGTTGCGGCTGGCCCGCTACGGGCGGAGAGTAGTATTGGTATGGGTGCGGTGTTTGCGACGCTGGTGGGAGCCAAACATGTGTCTGCTGCGGGTCGACATACGCCGCAGGTAATGGGGGCGACATCGGGAGCCCGTACGGTGAAGCCCCGTAAGGTGGCTGGTAGCCCAGGGGCGGTGTGGCACCGTACTCGTACTGGAGAGGAGGTGGAGGTGGAAGTTCCGGGAGAGCTAGTGGATGCACCACAGTCACAGGGAGGTCCAGCTCCAGATCTTTGCTGTGACGAAGGGTGAGCCAAATGCAAAGGTAAAGAAAAAATCCAAACCCACCTGCCTAATCCCATTGTTATCTTGATTGCGACCACGCATCGGACTTCGAAGATGCCCTGAGTGGGTTTCGGTGCGGACGGGTCTCCGTGCAAAAGGCCACCTCTGACGCCCCGCGCGTGTTTGGGAACATCAAATACGAGGCTGGCGACACCTTCGGCACCAGGGGGGATGATGTACTCTTGCCCACGGTAGGGGACCGTGACGAGAGTGTCCGAGATCTGTAGGGGCTGCTTTTCTGTAGGGGGGATACCCGAAAGCACGAGTGAGCGCGTCAACGTAATGACGAGCCCGGTATTCTAGACACCAAGTCAGCAAACGAAGCTAACTGAGAGGAAGCTCGCACCTTCTTGGTCGAATGATTCTTGACCTGGAGTTCTACGCACGCACTTTCACCCGCAACTGCGACGCCACCGACAACCTTGCCCTGTGCCCAGATCTTTCCGTTCTCCCCGACCACGACACCTTCGGGTTCCGGTCGTGTGGGGTCCTCATCGAAGCACTCCACAACCTCAACGTCGGTTCGGTGTGTTACGAGGCTTTTTTCTCCTTTCCAGCAAGCTCCGACGCTTGCCCGGAGCTCGTACCGTATTCGCGCCAGATTGCCCCCAAAATTGATCGACGACGGCGAGGAAGAGGGGAGTGGAAATCTAAAGAGAAACGTTGACTGTCCCCGCTTCGCTTGGTGGTAATGTGGCGGGAGTGTCTCCCCCGGGGCTGGATACGGCAGTACGGCATTGGACGGTGGAAGACCCGGCCCCTGGAACAGACGTCGACTATGGAGAAACGTCGAGGTCGCAGAATGGTCCCGCGAGGTCAACTCTGCTCAAATCTAAGCATACGAGCCTAAATGATGTATAAATTACGGACCTTGGATGGCGAAAAGCTCGACCATCATAACGCCGATCCCAAGGCCCTTGTCGGCTGTACACTCCATCTCCATCCTTCCGGAGATGTATTCTCCGGCGACAAAGACGGAGTTTGCGAGAGTCGTAGAGACCTTGACCTTT
Organism: Mycena galericulata; assembly: GCA_029289565.1. Taxonomy (NCBI): domain Eukaryota; kingdom Fungi; phylum Basidiomycota; class Agaricomycetes; order Agaricales; family Mycenaceae; genus Mycena; species Mycena galericulata. The sequence continues at coordinate 252,335 of JARKIA010000233.1, forward strand.
GGATGGTGCGAGACCGCATTCATCGGCTCTGGACGGGAGTTGGCCATAGCGAATTAAAAAGGTGTTTGAAGTAGACGCCCAGAGTGGATATAGAGGTATCAAACGAAGCAGAAATTGAAGAAAGATAGCGAGAACTCGGCAAAGATAGCAGAAGAGGGAGAAGGCCCGATGCAGGCAGAATCATGAGCGCATCGTTGAGAGCAGCGACAAGAACCGTAATTAGTGGCGGTGTGACTCGGAGCACGTGGCTGTAAACAGCCCAAAACGGAATTCGGTGGAGAACTGCTCAACTTGATTGCCAACTGGGAGGAACAGCTTGAATCGCCCTTATTTTGCACCGAATGGACTCGACGGCCATTCAGAACCTTCCCAGATTCCCCCCCTTTTTTGCTGCTTTTTTTCCCCCCACTTGAATGTGATTCTTTGGGCAGATTGGTCGGAATAAGTAGATTCAACTTCTCGGAGTCGGAATCCTGCTGTTTATCCGGGACCGCAGTCTGCCCGTCGAATGCCTGTCGATTTCTTGCAGCTTTGAGTCCCTGCTCTTTCCCCGTTCTAGGCTCTAGACACTCGCATCACGTATGATAAGCCTCTCTGAGTCAATTCCCGCGACGCGCCAAGGTTGCTTCCCACCACAATGGACAATCTTCCTAACGAACTGGTGGATCGCATTTGCTCTTTTCTCGGGAGAAGGGAGCTCTGGGTGATAGTCGAAGTTTCCTCCCGCTTCCGCCGTCTTGCAATGTACCCTTTCCTCTCGCGATTCGGCATCTCTCAGTCCAACATCCAAGCCGGGACAATCTCGCTTTCGGACTCGTTCTTCCTCATCCTCGTTGTGGCCCACATCTGGCCCATACAGAGACTAGTATGCTTCCAAGAGTTTGCTCCAACAGGGCAGCTGAGATACAAGAGATTAGCCTCAATCCTGTCTATAACGGCGCCGATCCCGGACATCGTGATATACAACAGGCAGTACATGCTCCAGAGAACGAGGAGAGAGACGGTCCATCTCCTCGCTCGCATCCCTCAAGCGACCACCACCACACTCTTGATCATTAAGGGAAACTCGATGTGCCTATCACGTCCGCGATCCACGCCGCCCATTCGATGGAAGTTACTCCCCCCCCCTTTGAACTCCTCGGTGTTGTCCAATACGATGAAAGTTCTGGTAGTTATCTTCGGGGTCCCCCTCCTGTTTGCCTACCTCGTCTCCGCGATCATCAACAGCGGCGTTGTGTTGATGTGGGCGTATCGACTACTCGTCGGGCCTGCGTGGCCGCAAGACGACCGCATCGCAACGGATGCGGGTCTGCTCGTCTTTGACGACTGGATGCGCATCCAGGCCCTGCCCGGGAAGCTTACCCTGGTCACACTGACGGAGCAGCGCTTCCCGGTGCTCTCATTAAGGCGCCTGCCGGGGCTCACAGATGCTGTATACTCATCCCTCCTCTCCTCTATCGATCTCGGTTTCTATCTCCAACGATTGACAATAGAGGCACAGACCAACGTCGTGCATGCCGAGCTGATGACCTTCCTCGAACGTCATTTGCACATCACCCACCTTTACTGCGAGCCGAACTCAATCCGACCCTCCTCCTTTACCGCCACACCCATCCCGCCTAAAGAACCCCAGAGCAACATATCCATGCTCAGTGCCCCCGCCTCCTACATCCCTCACCTCCTCCCCGCCGCTCCGCACGTGCAGCGAATACACATCCACTTCCTCCCCGCAGCGAAGCAGATGCCCCTCGGGCGCGCCTCTTTCGACACCGAAGCATACATCCAGGCTCTCGACGCCGTCGCCGCCCACTCGGGGACAGAGCCCCTCGCGCTCTCACTTACCTTCCGTCTCACAGCTGCCGGCCTTCCCTGGCACACGCTCCACGACGCCGACGCCGAAGCGCGCGACGCCCCCGAAGCGCGCCTCCCGCGCGTGCACGAGCTCGAGCTCTGCACCGACAGCTCCGCCCTCACCGCGCGCTTCCGCGCCAACACCATCCGCGCGCTCGCGCCCTGGCTTGCGCGCTTCCCAGGCCTGCGGCGCGTGACCTTCGCGCACGGCGCGGTGGAGAAAATCCCTGTCTACCAACGCGCTGAGCTGGTGCAGGCCATCTGCGGGATGAGCGCGGTGCAGGACGTTGCTTTCAATATAAAAGATGGTTGAGGTCGACGATTTCTGAGCTCTGTATTTCCGAACTCTGGTTTTGGGCTTCGAGAAAAACCCAATGGCTGTAGTAAATCTCTCCGTGTAGGCGGTTAAGTTTCGGAGAGGGAAAGGATATAGTGGATAATTCATTTTCAGCGGTATACCGTAATAGTGGATCTCGACTGCGATTCTGTAGCAATGACTAGGTAGGTAGGTAGGTAGGTAGGTATATTCCGGCGCGGTCCCGTTAAGAAACAGCCGGTGCCCGTACTACACACATTACGTCAGATGTATGCTACGGATGCCATCCCTCGTCAGTCATTTGAGCTCATGAGAAATCCTTCGCGCCTTCCCCACGACTAGCACAAAAAAAGTAAAATACTGTGTGGGTTTCCGAGGCTACGAGTGGATCCCCATGGTCGCCTGTCGTCCAAAGTCAAGCATGTAAACGGTATCATTTCGCCGCATCCCAAAGATACTCGGCTCGTCTATAAATCTCGCGTGTAGCGTACACTGCAAATATATCAAATGTATATTTTGCTAGCCTCTGAATCACCTCGAAATTGTGGCAACGTATTGACGCCACGAGGAAATTGAGGGTGGAGTCCCAAATGCGAGGAAAGTCAGGCATCCGCCGATAGACGTCCCGCAAGAGATCAGCTCGCAGTGTGTTCAGAGTCTTGCAATGGGCAGGCACGGGCACACGGAGGTACAGGCGGAGCTTCAACGCTGTTTTCACCAATCTCCCATCCTTGTCTCGCTCAAGACGGCCCTGTATAAGGCCACTTCTCTCAAGCCGTGGATGCCGCCTTGTGAACGCCGCCAATGTTCGCCACCGTCTGCTTTCCCTCTGGAAGATTTGATGGGGACTGGCAGAGACATCAGGACGAAGCGCAAATCCGCTATCCACCATGGGTCCCTGTCTCGCGCCAGTAGGGGGGAGTCCAGGTAAGTTGTGGTTGCGAAGTGGATGGGAAGTAGCGTGATAAGATAGACGAGATAGTCCAACGCGAGTATAGCACGGCGATAGGACAACGGAACACCGGTCTCGGTAGATAAGATGGCAAGAATGGAGTGGCTATGGACTCCGAGGAGGCGCCGGATGTATTCATGCTGCACATCTGTCAGCTTCTCCAGGTGGCCGGTGACGACGTCAATGCAAACTTCACAGCCGAAGATGAGGGTCTATTCGCGCCATGTATGGACGGATTCCCTCGTGCACGGGGAAGTGCCTAATCATCGACTTGGCCGCGAAAGAAGTGTTGGCCACTGCTCGCCCTTTTGACGTTTTGAAAAGATAATGAGAAGAAAAATATCAGCGGTCACCCGAGGTGAACAAAAGACGCCGACGAATTTGTATCTTGACGAGTGTGATCAGCTTTATGCCGACCATCATTTGGGGAATAATGAGTGGTAGCTCGCCAAATATCATCCACTCTGTCTATGTCGCACTGATCACTATGAAATCGACTCTGCACCATCCATTGAACAGGTCTAGTTTTCGCTGCAGGCCAGCGACCGTCGTCGAGAACAGGGCTACATCGTCAGCCTGTTCCAAATGGGAAACTAGGCGACCATTGAGGCACCCGTCATCGCGGTCGGCGTCGAACACGCCAGCGAGGTCCGCCAATTATATGTTCCAAAGAATGGGCGATGCTGTATCCCCTGTTAACACACCAATCAAGGATTTGAACGCCGCAGTCAGCTTGGATCCCTGCCGCATGACATAGGACATGCGCGCGTAAAGCATTCGCAGCCAGTCAAAAAGCGGGCCCGAGACACCGGTGGCATATAGTTTCATCCATAGTGTCAATATGTCAGTTGAGGGGAAGGCGTTGAAAGGTCAACGAATGCAACGTAGAGGGTCTTGTCTTCAGCTCTTGCCCTCTCGATTGCACACTTCAAGGTGAAACTGTTGTTGTGCGTACAGTAGCGTTCGCGGAATCCATTTGGAGAGTTGGGCAGGATTTTATAATTCCCGGATGCGCATGTCGATAAGGAGAGTTAAGCACTTCAGTAGACAGCACTCCATCCCCACGAGACGATAGCTGTCTGGAAAGGCTTCCCCATCTTCAAGATACCCACGAAGATCGTCGTGAACCAATCCTGCAGGCCGGAAGTTTTATATGGTTGCAACACCTGAGGTTTCTTCCAACGTGCAGTGGGCCAACCGCGCAGAGGAGCGGACTATTATCCACTTTGTCTCGTCCATGAGAGCAGCACGAAAGAGTTGGTCTTCAATTGGATCAGCAGCCTCTGGCTGCCGTAGCGGAAGAAAACCTCGTTCAGCTCAAAGATGTTGCAGTCGTTGCAGTGATAATGCCGACTCAGACACGAGCATCGCACCGACAGACAGTGTTGTAGTTAAGGTGTTAAGGGCTTAGTCTAAATAAGGGCTTAACCCTTATTAAGCTAAGGTCTTAATTTCAGGATGCATGTATCTGAAGCCCTTAATAACCCTTAACCGGCTGCTTCCGCCGTGGCGGGCCGCCGGCAATCAATAAATCACTAATAAAATGACAACCACATGGAAGCTGCTCTGGCCTGGCTGAGGCTGGCTCCCTACTCAGTACGCTAGTATTGCCCTTTGGCGGGGTTATTGCGAACCTCATTGCTCTCTTGAGATCGGGACACATCATCTCATGAGAAAGCTTATACATGGAGCTTATTGCAGCCAAGCACAGTGACGAAGAGCCGCAGGAGAGCTCTGTAGACGATTACAATGGATAATTGGGCACGTAAAACCAGATTCTCATGTTCTAGCAGCACCGGCCTTTTTGGGAAATAACCCTTAATATGACCCTTAATTTGGACACCCTTAATAAGCCTTAATTAAACTTAAGGCCTTAATCATGGAAAGCACCCTTAATAAGACCCTTAACTACAACACTGCCGACAGATAGCTTTGTCAGAGACTCGGAGGCGTCGGTGCGGATGACATATCTCCATTAGGATGCCGCACAATGGCATGACGTCGAATCTCTGTCAGCATCTCCTATCTTTGTGGAGTATTGTGCTCGCTGCCCGATATCGCCCGAAAGTCTCAGCCATGCTCGCAAAATAGTATTTGGGGCCGTAAAGAGACCAAGGTCCGCTTTGACTGGACATAAGTGGGTTCATAGCATCTAAAGGCCATCATGTGTTGCCAATGTGATGCAAAAGATACATATGGCGGTGGTGACCGCTCGATGTCCAGTTTCTGGTGTTTTTCAGGTCTTTAGTTTCTTCTAGTGGGCCTCAGCAAGTTTGCCGGGTTTCCAAGGCTCATGGCCTGTTACATGCGGCATACATCGAGGAATAATCATCTCGTGTTGCTTCGACATTACGGTAGATCGTGATATCTTTACGTGTATTAAGTATTTGAATCTGAGCGGACTGTGCAACTGCTTCAAGCTTGACGCGACGTGGCCGCTATTTGTACAGTGTGTTGCAAGATGGGTATTTCTCTTACTCTCAACCACCACCATCCATATCCTTCAACGATTCACACTATCGACCTACTCCCTTTCTCAGGGTATCTGGTATTATCCAGGAGACTTCCAATATCGGCTACAACGCGAAAACTCTTCTACAGTAAAAAGGATGGCAGTGTCGGTGTGTCGACGTCCATATCATGTCTGATAACCATCTCTGGGCCGTCAACGCTCGCTACTTACAGGGTGTTGTATAAGAACATGCGGCGCAGTAATCGCACAAGTTGGTACCGCATCCAGTCTCCACACCATGGACCGCCTCCCTAACGAACTGCTGGATCGCATATGCTTATTTCTTGGGAAGAATGAGCTGCAGGGGACACTCAAGGTCTCTTCACGCCTCCGGAGCGTATCGAAGCTCCCCTTCCTATCGCGGATGGGCATCTCTCAATCCCACATCCAAGCTGGAACTGTATCGCTCACGCTCTCGGACTCATTCGACCTCATCCTTGTGGTGGCCCATTTATGCTCGATACAGCGACTTGTCTGTTTCAAAGAGTATATTGATAACGAGCCCATAGCAGAACACGTCTACAGGAGACTGGTCTCAATTCTCGCGGAGGCGCCGCCTATCCCGGATGTCAAGATCTACAATAAATTCGATTACCTCTTCGAGAGGGCCGACAGAGACGAACTAACGCTACGTCTCCTTACACGGAGACCGCAAACAGCCACGCTCTTAATTATCAAGGGAAGCACGGTGCTCGTATCGCGTCTGCGTGCCGTTACGCTCCTCCGATGGAAAGAGCTCCCCCCGCCATCACACTCGTCGTCCGCGACGAAGCAATTCCTCGACACCATATTCGGATATCTCGTCTCCGCGATCATCAACTGCGGCGTTGTATTAGCATGGGCCTACGAGCGTCTTCTCCGTCGCGGAACGTGGCCGCAAGAAGAACACATCGCAGAGGATGCGGGGGCGCTCGGATTCGACGACTGGATGCGCATCCAGTCTCTGCCTGGAAAGCTCACTTTGGTTACACTCACACAGCAGTGGGGAGGGTCTCAGTTCAGCATACACCCTATGGCTGAGCTCACAGAAGCCATGTACTCATCCCTCCTCGCATCTCTCAACTTTGAAGAACACCTGAGCGAACTGACCGTAGAGCCAGACACCAACCTCGTCTACACCGAGTTGATGAGCTTCGTGCAGCGCCATGCACACCTTAGACTAAACCACCTTTCCTGCGGCCTGAAGTCCATCCGGCCCTCCTCTCTCGTCGCTACATCCATCCCGCCCAACTCCAAAAGCAAAATCAGCACGCTGAATGCGCCTGCCTCCTACATCCCATACCTCCTCCCCGCCGCTCCACACGTCCAGCGGATATACATCCCCTTCATCCCAGCGCACGGCACGGAGACGCCCCCCGCGCGGATCGCCTTCGACACCGCCGCGTACGTTCGGGCTCTCGACTCCATCGCCGCGCTCCCAGGCACGCACTCGCTAACCCTCTCCCTCGCGTTCCGCCTCACTGCCCGGAACCTCCCGTGGCACGCCCTCCCCGCCGACGCCCACACCGGGCCCGAGACGCGACTCTTCCGTGTAGACGAGCTTTTATTCTGGTCCGCTGGTCCAACGCGCTACAGTGCAGCCGCCATCCGCGCCTTCACACCCTGGCTCGCGCGTTTCCCCGTCTTGCGGCGTATTTCATTCGCGCACAACTCGGTGGAGCACATCCCTGCCCCCGAGCGCGCCGAGTTGGCAGAAGCCATTTGTTCGGCGTGCAGTGCGATGGGCGGAACGCAGGATGTCGTTTTCTTCGTCTTCGACTGACCGCGCATTTCATGGACGCCGTAATATTCAGTGATCGACGATATTATTGTCCACACTACCCGACCATGTAGATAGATTACGGAAGGAATACGACAATAAGTATCGAATCCTTGAACAGTATAGTATCATCAGCAACAATCGTCCGTACAGAACGAGTCCGAAACTCAAGCAGGAACAGGCGCGGGTGTCGGCGCGGGCGTCGGCTCCGGCGCGCGCACGTACTCGAAGCCCGCGTCGCGTCTCTTCTTGGCCGCGCCGACGGTGATGCTCGGCACACTGACGCAGTTCGACGACTTGGCGGCGGGGTGCGCGGTCGGCGTCGGACTCTGCCCCTGATACCACGTCGACGTTCCGTACACACCCATCGGGAGGCTACACAAAGAAAAGATTTGGTTAGCACAAGTGTATGGCATATGAATTGGAGGGAAAAGGCGCACTCGTCGTCGGCAGCGCAGTTCTCGTACGTGCCCGCGTTGTAGTTAGCCGGCATGTTCTGCGTGGTTCTCAGTATCGATATGTTATACGAGGACAGCGGGCGTACCCAGTAGCAGCCCATGACATCGTAGATGTGCTGGCAGTTGCGCGCGGCGTTGGGACCGACGCACGCACGGAAGCAGAACTCGGTGTCGGAGATAAAGCTGGTCCATTCGTGGTACTGCAGCCCAGTGCCGAAGCTGTTCCCGAAAACAAGGCCGCCGACTGCCAAGTCCTCTGTTAGCACGTATCCATCAAGTGAAATAGCCTCAGGACGCACTGGGGTTTCCGTTGCCGTCAGCGCCGTGAGGGTCTGAAGGACGGGTGTTAGTAAACGGTGCATAAAACGAGGTGCTCGAGCTAACCAAGTTCGCCTCCTCTGCGGACGAAAAAATTGATCAGGATCTTACCCAAAGAACTTAGAAAGTAATCTTACTCGTCGCCTCCGGGGATGTTGATCTTGGTGAAGTCACCGACGCCGGTGACCTGAAAGGGTGTCAGGAGAGGCGGCTGTTTAGAGAGCCGGTACTGACCTGGACGTAGTCCGGCGTAGTCAAAAAGTGGACGCCCTTGAGGGTGCCGTTCGGGATCGTACGCGTCCCGCGGCCGGATTTCGTGCACCACGCAACCTCCTCGCGCTCCGTGTCACCGATGGTGCCTACGCTGGGCGGGGCCCAGAGACAGAAATCTTCCGCAGAGCTAAGCCGCATTTAGCGTGGAATATATCACAGACAAAGAACAGACTTGAGCCAAACTGTCTGGCATTCGGAGCTCTGGCTAGACGTGGTACCGCATGCGTTGGTGCCGGTTTGGCCGTTTTCAGAGGTGGCGGGGAGGGCGTTCGAGAAGTAGCCGGTGTTCCAGACCTGGTTCGGATTGGTGCCGCTGCAGTCCCAGATTTGAGGCTAGGAGAGGGGTTTATAAGCGAGGGGTTGGAAGACAGGATAGAAATCGTACGCGAGTACCGTCAGTCTGGGCGCCATTGGTCAAATCCACGCACTTGCCGTGGTTGGTCCACGAGAGGTGATAATCGCCCTGTAAAACAACACTAAGCCGCTGTAACGAATTCAGATTCAGGGAACTCACGGTATAATAGAACTGCTGGTTAGCGTTGCTGTTCCCGCAAGTCCAAATCTGGAGCTTGTTGCCGTTGGTGGTCGCCCCGTTGGTGACATCGAGACACTTGGTATTGCCAAAGATCTTGACACTGCCGCCAGTAAAGGTCCATTGCTGAGACGAGGCGCCGGTACAGGTTTGGATCGTGACGATAGCACCATCGGTGTTCGATGCAGCCGTCAAGCACTTTCCTAAGCACAAGAGTGAGATTTTAAGAGGAATCCAGCTAGGCGAGCGTACCGTTGTTCAGGCCGGGCTCAATTAGCAGCGCGCCGATGTAACTAGGGTGCTCGTTGATTCAGAACCTCAAAAACTCAGTGAAAAAAAAACATACGAAGGAGTCTGTGCTTTGACGAGGGCTAGGAAGAGTGTGACCGCCGAGGCGCCGCGAGAGTAGTGCATTTCCGTGAAAAGAGTGTGGTTGGTGTAAAGATCGTGAGTGTAGAGGTCAAGACTTTGCGGGGGCAAAGAGCTAAGAGAGGAGACGGCCGGAGCAGGTATAAATGCTCGCCCGACAGTCCACGTGCAGTGCGTCAAACAAGTTGCCCCTTTGGCCCATATATTTCTTGGCGTCCACACGCGAAAGGAGCTCCCATTTCAAAGGAGTCCAGGAAGGTTTGCGGCCTTAAAGCTTCGGGAAGTAGCCCAAATCGCGCCTCTAGTCTGATTTTCTTCTTTTCCTCTGACCTCGTAGATTTCTGCATTTCGGGCCCGGGCAACCTTTCTTGAAAGGCTTCGCCTTGAGAGAGGGGTTCGATCTGTAATGCTGGTTGAAGGGTCCACTGAATTCGAAACACGGGCCCATTGAAGGCTAGCGTTGAGGTCGGAGGGCGAGCGTACTAGTGCGGCCAGAAGCAACGATTAAAAACACGCATGCGGCACACGAGCCGTGTTTGACGGGTCTAACGCGATCACGTGTCAAGACACCCTGACGCGTTCGAATCGGAACTTCCGGCTTCTCCCATCAACCCGAGTCATGGCTGCGGAAGCGCCGCAGTTGTCCCTTATTTCTCCTCTTCCTGAGTCCCCAAGACATCTAAATACTGGCCCATGGGTGGTCGAAGCTAACACATGCAAACCAAACGGCGACAGGGCTCTGAGGACAAGTTTGCTACTGCATATTTCTGGTTATTTTGATACTGGCTCTTGATTGATAATTTCTGCATGATTAGCTTGCAAATCCCCAAGGTGTAGCGGGACGAACCGAATGCCCATAGACCGGCAGAGGTCGGCAGACCGTGCCGACACCTGGGTCTGACGCGGGTCCGCATAGCCTGTTCCGACGAACCCTCTAAACGCAGCGACTATCAGTTTCAGAAACGTTCTAGCGCCAAAATATCTCTTTTTCCGCAGTGTATATATACAGTTATCAGTAGTTGCAATGACCCACCCAACCCACAACTTCACTAACGCCATGTCTCTGACTTGGATCGACTTGGCTCTGGCACTCTTTGCGTTGGTTGTTGTCTCCCGACTCCTCAACCGGCGGTCCACTCCTCCTCCACCTCCAGGTCCCACGGGCCTCCCGTTACTTGGAAATATCCTTGATATGCCCTCTGAGAAGTATGATCTTCGAAACAGTCTTTGATCACGCTGACATACGTGTGCTAGGGAGTGGCTCAAATTCTCGTCGTGGGGAGAGACATATGGCGACATATCCTCCGTGTCCGTGTTCGGGCAGCAACTGACGATTATCAACTCTGCCCAAGTGGCAATGGACCTCGTAAGCTGTGCTGTCATGTCCGTGGATGTCGGTCGGCCCGCTGATTTTTTATCTTCAAAGCTTGATAAAAAGGGTTCTATTTATTCCGATAGACCGGTTGTGGTATAGTGAACTTGTTTAGTAACATCGGTGGATAATAATCTCAATTCCTAGCCGATGGGCGGAGAGTTGGTAGGCTGGAAAAATACCCTGGGGTTAACGCCCTACGGCGATCGTTTCCGAAACTATCGCCGACTTGCCCATTCGCTATTTGGGAGCAAGAGCACCATGGCTAACTTCGAGCCGCTGGAAGAAACAGAGACGCATCGCTTCGTCAAACGACTGCTTGCCAATCCTGATGGGTTGAAGGATCACATCAGAAAGTACGCTCAGTTAATTGGTAGTGGTGGGTTGAACCGACCGTTTTCAACAGAACTGCCGGTGCCATTATTCTGCGTATATCTTACGGCTACGAGGTTAAAGAGGGCGCCGATCCATTCGTTACTTTGGTTGATATCGCGATGGAGCAGTTCAACCTCTCGAGCTCCCCTGGTGGCTTCCTCGTGAACCTAGTCCCTGCGTGTAAGTACTTTTACTTGAGGTGGACCAGTATAATTAACCATACGCGCACGTAGTGCAGCATCTTCCCTCGTGGTTTCCTGGCGCTGGATTCCAGAGCACGGCAAAGTCTTGGGCGGAAACACTCCAACAAATGGCCGAGCAACCATATCAATTCGTTAAACAGCAAATGGGAAGTTGAATGACACTAACTCATCGAGTTTAAATAACTTCAATTGACAGGCCGCAGGAAATGCGGAGAAGTCCCTGGTCTCCAGTCTCCTCGAAGGCCGGACTCTCACAGAGGCGGAAGAGTTCGACGTGAAATGGCTCGCTGCGTCTCTATATTCCGGCACGTAATTCATATCTTGTTCGACCCGCGATAGTTGATTAAACCTCTTGCACAGGTGGTGCTGAGACGGTATGCCATGTTCAGTTCTAATGTCAACTCGTCTGTCTAATCGCCTTATTCTTTTTTACAAGACAGTGGCCGCAATATATGTGTTCTTCAAAGCTATGGCATTATATCCTGATGTCCAAGCGAAAGCCCAGAGTGAAATTGACTCGGTCGTCGGCAATGATCGTTTGCCCCGATTTTCGGACAAGGATCAGTTGCCATACACAACTGCATTAGCGGTGGAAGTTCACAGATGGTATACCGTCGCCCCGACAGGTAGGATTTATGAATTCGAATTTTTCCACAGGATAACTGAAGTTGGGCAGGTGTGCCTCATCGAGTTACGGAAGACAATGTCCACGAGGGGTATTTCTTCCCCAAGGGAAGCTTAGTGAGTTCATTCAAATAAATCCTGAATCGACTCTGATGTGGTTTCCTGAATTCCTTCCTGGAAAGGTGTTCACGAACATCTGGTTAGTCTGTTTACCCTCCCACCAATGTCTTCTGCTTATTCTCCTTAGGAAAATGGCACACGACCCGCGCGTTTACACTAACCCAATGACATTTGACCCTGAGAGATTCATCGCGAAAGAGGGTAAGGAGCCCGAGCTGGACCCGCGCGACCTGTCGTTCGGGTTTGGGCGAAGGTGACAACCAACTCCACTGGTCGTATTTGACGTCAGAACTAACATCGAATCCCGCCGCAGGATTTGTCCTGGTATTGTCTCACCTCCGGATTGAGGGGGAAGCCACGTACTCACGGGAAACTAGGTCGCGTCCTCGCAGACGCGAGCGTCTTCATCACTGTTGCGATGACTCTCGCCGTGTTCAACATCTCGATACACCCCGACGGCAGCGAAATAAACATGGAACAAACCTCCGGAACTATAAGGTGCTTGGGACCAAGTGCCTCTTGTTGCATCCCAGTTTCTGAAATGACTTTCAGCCACCCGTCCGCATTCAAGTGCTCTATTCAACCCAGATCTGAGAAAGCGCGTGATATCATTCAAGCCGACGTAAATCTCTAAACTGGTGGAGTGATTTATCTTTTATCTATCATTTATGCGGTGTATACGTCGGGTACAGATGCAATTTATGGCATAACATCCCCAATCATTCTGTGTTGTTCCCGTGTTCCGCCTGAGGGATACTTGATCTGGGCTGATATTTCCACACCTACGTATTTTCTTGTAGTTCTACCGCGGCGAGTCGCAAGATTGCGAGTTAGGCTATGGGTGTACAGAGGAGTCCAGTCTATGGGACGTAGTGTATTGCGTTTTTTTGTTTATAAAATAACGCCTGTCTGTCCGAAGCCTTCAAACTCCGACAGGAGATCACCGAGGGTTGGCGCCGAAAGACAGCATCGCCATTGGACAGCCGCGACGACGCGACGAATTTAACAGCTTCAAGCCTTTCAAAAGCCGATTTCCAATTTCCAACACTTAAGACGAAGTGCCGGGGCGCGAAGCGCCCCCGCGCGCTCTTGTGTATACTTGAATAATGCCTGGGTTCAAGTGGTCCTCAGCGGGACCGCCCGTGTAATTCTACCTGCATACCCACCTAGGCCTACCAGGCCCCCCGAACACTACCTCTAATTATAATACCTGTCCGGGTTTTTCCAGAAAATTGCATATTTCTTGGCGTCCACACGCGAAAGGAGCTCCTATTTCAAAGGAGTCCAGGAAGGTTTGCGGCCTTAAAGCTTCGTTTGCGGCCTTAAAGCTTCGGGAAGTAGCCCGAATCGCGCCTCTAGTCTGTTTCCTCTGACTTTGTAGATTTCTGCATTCCAGGCCTGGGGCACAACTTAACAACTTCGTTAAAAGGCTTCGGCTTGAAAAGTGGGGGTTCGATCTATAATGCAGCGGCTGGTCCATTGAATTCGGCACATGTAGGGTTAGGTGTAATTGGTAAGCGATCGACATTTAGGATCTCGACCTGGTCCTCAGTCGGGACCAGGAATTCCGTCTCCAGCGCGGAAAAACTACTCTTGAAACTATTAGTTTCGGGGACGAATGGCTCAAGTGGATACAAAGTGGATAAGCCATGAGTCCTAGCCGGATAAGACCGGCTGCTGTAACCATCACTGATGTGAGGCAACGGTCGTGGGTTCGAATCCCACACAACCACCGGATGACAGGCTGGCTAATTTCGGGTCGGACACCCTCGACGGCATGACTGGTGAAATCCCAGCAACCCAGATGGCGGATCTTGGAATGCTTCTGCAGACTGAGTACTGAGTACCCGTACTACAAACATCCCAAAAAAAAAAAAAAAAAAAAAAAAAGAAACTATTAGTTTCGGAAGCAGTAGCCAAAAACTGGCAAGAATTTTGGTCAGATCAATAGCCATGAAAGGTCATAACATATTTTCGACCAAAGTTCCGAATCGAACGCGCTGGGCGTCGTGACACGTGATCGCGTTAGACCCGGAAAACACGGCCCGTGTGCCGTACGAATCGTTGCTTCTGGACCAGGTTCTGGTACGCCTGACCTCAACGCTAGCCTTCGATCCTTGTCTTTTTAGGGCTGCCAGCATCAGGCGGGTACCCGTTGCAACACATCTTCTCTTCATTCCTGGCAGTGAGGGAAGTGAGTGGAAGAAGTGCCCGCATCGACTTGAGGCACCAGGGATGCCCGGAGGGCCTTTTGAACAGTGTTTCAGGGGTGCGGAAATTGTTTCCGGAACTAAGGGTACTTATCAGTTGTCATTCCAGATGGCCGTAAACCTCTTCTTAACGGGACCACGCAGGAATATATCTGCCTCCCATTTCAGGTACAATGTCAGACCTACTTGTACGTTTACTGATACTATCAGTTTTAGAAACGTTTTAGGGAGACCCAAAATATCTCTTTTTCCGCAGTGTATATATACAGTTATCAGTAGTTGCAATGACCCACCCAACCCACAACTTCACTAACGCCATGTCTCTGACTTGGATCGACTTGGCTCTGGCACTCTTTGCGTTGGTTGTTGTCTCCCGACTCCTCAACCGGCGGTCCACTCCTCCTCCACCTCCAGGTCCCACGGGCCTCCCGTTACTTGGAAATATCCTTGATATGCCCTCTGAGAAGTACGATCTTCGAAATAGTCTTTGATCACGCTGACATACATGCGCTAGGGAGTGGCTCAAATTCTCGTCGTGGGGAGATAAATATGGCGACATATCCTCCGTGTCCGTGTTCGGGCAGCAACTGACGATTATCAACTCTGCCCAAGTGGCAATGGACCTCGTAAGCCGTGCTATCATGTCCGTGAATGTCGGTCGGCCCGCTGATTTTTTTATCTTCAAAGCTTGATAAAAAGGGTTCTATGTATTCCGATAGACCGGTTGTGGTATGTGACGTGAACTTGTTTGGTAACATTGGTGGATAATGATCTCAATTCCTAGCCGATGGGCGGAGAGTTGGTGGGCTGGAAAAACGCCTTGGTGCTCACGCCCTACGGTGATCGTTTCCGAAACTATCGCCGACTTGCCCATTCGTTATTTGGGAGCAAGAGCACCATGGCTAGCTTCGAGCCGCTCGAAGAAACAGAGACGCATCGCTTCGTCAAACGACTGCTTGCCAATCCTGATGCATTCCAAGATCACATCAGAAAGTACCCTCGATTAATTGGTAGTGGTGGGTTGAACCGACTGAACCGATTGTTTTAAACAGAACTGCCGGGGCCATTATCCTGCGTATATCTCATGGCTACGAGGTTAAAGAGGGCGCCGATCCATTCGTCACTTTGGCAGATATCGCGGTGGAGCAGTTCTCCCTCTCGAGTTCCCCTGGCGGCTTCCTCGTGAACCTAGTCCCTGCGTGTAAGGATTCCGACTTCTTTTCTACTTGAGGCTGACTGGTATAATTGACCAAACCCAGTACGGCATCTTCCTTCGTGGTTTCCTGGTGCTGGATTCCAGACCACGGCAAAGTCTTGGGCGAAAACACGCCAACAAATGGCGGAGCAACCATATCAGTTCGTCAAACAGCAAATGGCAGGTTGAATGATGCGATCCATCGAGCTTTAATGACTTCAATCGACAGGCCTCGGGAAGTGCGGAGAAGTCTCTAGTCTCTAGTCTCCTCGAAGGCCGGACTCTCACAGAGGCAGAAGAGTTCGACGTGAAATGGCTCGCTGCGTCTCTATATTCCGGCACGTAATTCATATCTTGTTCGACCCGCGATAGTTGATTAACCCTCTTGCAAAGGTGGTGCTGATACGGTATGTCATGTTCAGTTCTCGTGCCAACTCATCTGTCTAATCACCTTATTCTTTTTTACAAGACAGTGGCCGCAATATATGCGTTCTTCAAAGCTATGGCATTATATCCTGAAGTCCAAGCGAAAGCCCAGAGTGAAATTGACTCGGTCGTCGGCAATGATCGTTTGCCCCGATTTTCGGACAAGGATCAGTTGCCATACACAACTGCATTAGCGCTGGAAGTTCACAGATGGTATACCGTCGCCCCGACAGGTAGGATTTATGAATTCGAATCGCTCCACAGGATAACTGAAGTCGGGCAGGTGTGCCTCATCGAGTTACGGAAGACAATGTCCACGAGGGGTATTTCTTCCCCAAGGGAAGCTTGGTGGGCTCATTCAAATAAATCCTGAATCGACTCTGATGTGGTTTCCTGGATTCCTTCCTGGAAAGGTGTTCACGAACATCTGGTCGGTCCGTTCACCCTCCCACCAATGTCTTCTGCTTATTCTCCTTAGGAAAATGGCACACGACCCGCGCGTTTACACTAACCCAACGACATTTGACCCTGAGAGATTCATCGCGAAAGAGGGTAAGGATCCCGAGCTGGACCCGCACGACCTGTCGTTCGGGTTTGGGCGAAGGTGACAACCAATTCCACTACTCGTATTCGGAACTAACATCCAATCCCGCCGCAGGATTTGTCCTGGTATCGTCCCACCTCAAGATTAATGGGGAAGCCATGTACTCACCGGAAACTTGAAATAGGTCGCGTCCTCGCAGACGCGAGCGTCTTCATCACTGTTGCGATGACTCTCGCCGTATTCAACATCTCGAAGCACCCCGACGGCAGCGAAATAAACATGGAACAAACCTCCGGAACTATAAGGTGCTTGGCACCAGGTGCCTCTTGTTGCATCCCAGTTTCTGAAATCACTTTCAGCCACCCGTCCGCATTCAAGTGCTCTATTCAACCTAGATTTGAGAAAGCGCGTGATATCATTCAAGCCGACGTAAATCTCTAAACTGGTGGAGTGATTTATCTTTTATCTATCATTTATGCGGTGTATAACGTCGGGTACAGATGCAATTTATGGCATAACATCCCCAATCATTCTGTGTTGTTCCCGTGTTCCGCCTGAGGGATACTTGATCTGGGCTGATATTTCCACACCTACGCATTTCTTGTAATTCTACCGCGGCGAGTCGCAAGATTGCGAGTTCGGCTATGGGTGTACAGAGGAGTCCAATCTAAGGGACGTAGTGTATTGCGTGTATACTTAGATAATGCCTGGGTCCAGGCGTTCCTCAGCGGGACCGCCCGTGTAATTCTACCTGCATACCTACCTACCAGGCCCCCTGAACACTACCTATAATCCTGTCCGCGTTCTTCCGGAACATTGCGCTGATTTACTCTATAGGATCTGGCTTTGGGCTGTTGTTGACCAAGTTTTCGACGTATAAGAAAGAAATCGCGTCCCGGAACCCGTTTTGCTTGTTCCCGCATGCCGACGGCGCCGTTTGCATCCCTGCGTACACACAGGCCTGATTGGGCCATGCTTAAATTCAAACTACAGCCTTCCACAACACTAAAATCGTGCCGTCGCCCTTGCGCTTCCATGTTTTTCACTCTATGTAGGACCGACAAGGCCGCTCCCAGAGCTGATGTACTCTATTTCGGAGTCCTTAGTTCAATAACCTAACTTTTTACGTGCGCGGTCACTTTATTCGAGAACTAACCTCACTTTTTGGCAGGTCGGGTCGGAAGACTCGGAGCAGTCGACATTGGTGGTCCAGATTTTTCCAGAGTTCTGATTCAACCACACTGATTGAAGCTTAAAGGCCGGATCTAACGCATTTTAACGCGATCACGTGGGAAATGCGCTCAGGCGCGTTCAACTTTGTGCATGAAATTTACCTCCTGTCGAAATCGGAGTTCGGTTTGTCGTCAAGTTCAATATCACGAGCCTCTGGATTTGACATGCCAGAATCACGGTTCCGTTTGCAGTAGAGATTTTATTATACAAAGGACCTCGCCGTCAAATCGAGCGCCGTGTACGATTCCTCAGAGTAAAATCCAAAACCCGTAACGCAAACCCTTGAGCTGTCCCGTGTTCAACTCAAAGAGGCACCTCAATTTATGACGTTCTTTCAACAGCCATTTTGGCAAAGTTTTCTCCCGGGTGGATAATCTAAAAAAATGTGTTGTCAATGACTCAGATCGGTTGAGTAAAGGACTTCACCAACTGATACAACAGCAAGACGTAGGATGGTTGCCAAATTGTCTGGCAACGTAATGTCGAAGAGCGGCGACTTGACTGCCTCGAAAGGAGTCGCACTACTTTCGGGGAGCTTGGAGACGACATAGAACGCCCAATAAACACCGTCGGAGAGGATATTTAGCACTGAATCTCGGCGTCTGTTGGGCTGGAATGAGGCGCGAGAAAAACGCAGCTTAAGGGTATATACTCTAAGATGCACATGGCCGCGCCTTGGACGAGTGCCTGTGCTTCCGAATCAAATGTGTTGAGAGATTTCACCGCCGAAACGGTGGCCACGGTGTTTCTCTGGAGATTATCGGTACCGGACAGGCACTTCTCCTGGCCGAAAGCCCATCCTGATAAAGAAAATGAGAACGGAAGCGCCAAGATAGGATTCGCGCATACTGTGATCGGACGTATCTATACGCGCATAGACTGGAGTCGCAGTCTTCAACGAAAAGAAAAGTGAGCTCAGGATCCAGATTGGACGGACCTTTCGCATCCGTAGCCACCACTCCGACGACGTAATCCAAAATGCCGTGCACAACGACATTTGGTTTCACGTCGAGATCGGGAACAGCTACATCGTGTTCAAGAAGAATCCAATTCCGAATTTCGTTCCCGATACCTGGCAGTTTGACAGGTCGCTGTTTAAAGGAGTGGCGGCCCGCAAGATCTTTGTCGACGACGTCGTCGTCGATGATCAATTGTTGCGCGATCTGGACGGCGGAAAGGAGGACCATGTCAATAAGCGTCCGACATCCAGTGTTGCTCTGACAGGAAAATCAGGACACGGGGATAAGGTAACGAGATTACCCACTGCGAGTGAGAGATGGCTCTTTGCCGCTTTCCAAAGATCGTTTTCCTCAAGACGCTCAGCGGCCCTCCCTGTACATTCCGAGGTCCTTGATCACCAATTCACCGACAGAGTCCATCTCAGAGTGTGGGTCTGGCGGCAAATCCAATTCTTCTGGGCCGCTCTCGTCGAATAGATCGCCGAGGAACTCCGCCCCCTCCGTGAACGGGCGAGAGGGCTCGGTGCGCTCGTTAGCGAAAGAATATACGAAGAATAAGGGAATTACCTTGCTGTTGCTTATCTCGTTCTTGAAATGTTTTGTCAGCCTTTTCACATCCTCCTCCCAGTATCTCTTTCCCCCTTCATATTCTGTTACATTTTCCCACATCTCTGCAGCTAACTCTGCGGAATACCATGCGATGAAAGCCTCCTTCTCGTCCCATAGCTTCCTGAGGCTGTCTTCCCCGTTGATTTTGAGCTCTGGGAGGTCAGATATAGCAGAGACCATAGATGTGGAAGAAAGAAGTAAAGATAGGGGTCAAAAGGGGTCGCACTGCTTTCGCTCCTCGATATTGGTGAGACACAATTAATTTGGAATGAGGAGAGGTAAATTAAGCATTGATCCACTAAATAGCCGCCAACCGACGAATATCTGAGCGGACAAAAAATAAAATTACCATATCTGGGCGGCGAAGGTGATTTCCGAAAGGAGAAAGAGGGCACGCTGAAATAGTGAACGTGCCGCGGCTCTTGGGATTGTAAACGGGTTTAGCACTATTGGTAGCCTGTTCGTGTTCGGATACCCGATATATTTCCCCAGGTCATACGCCTGGGAAGTAAAATGGGCTCTTGGATAATTATAATGATTATCTCGTTGGGAACCACCTGTATCTGCATGGCTCTTGCACTCAGTATGACCAATTTACTGCAGAGGGCTTAACTTGAGCAATTATCCAGTGATTCGCCACCTTCTCGTTGCAAAGAATAAACGGCCTGTTTGAACGATATAAGTCCTTCCCGGGGAAGACGCCGCTCATTTGGAAGGTATCACCTACGAAGCTGCGATTGAGCGGCGGAAAGGCACCGATATCTGCACTAGGAGCATATGATTGAATACGTTTCAAGTTTGGAAATCATTGTGCCGGAACACTCACTGGGTGTTGAATCGCTGATTAGGAGGCGCCTGGACCTGGGTATACCTTCTTCCTTGCGGAATAACGGCCGATAACAAGTAGAGGATCGATTAGCCTCCAAGCCCCTCTAGGCTCCGTTCTCTGTGACTCCGTGTGAGACCGAGACGGGCCGCAGGATGCATGGGCTACAGTAAAATCAAGATCAAGACTATGACTCGCAGATGGTGTCCAACACAAGATACTTTTTACATGCGTAAACGCATATGTAGGTGCTACTACTTACAAGACAGTTATAATGTACAACATTAAAATACAACTGTCTGTGGAAAATGTACAACGATAAATACAACTACTAGACCCTAGTGGTGAATGCATAAGTAAATACAGAACGGCGATTCACGGTTCTTCGTGCAATAGATCGGTGTGGAATTGCCGCCAATCGATATTGGCAGCAGGGTCGTGCGTTTCCTCGGCATCCTCATTCCATCTTTCTTCTTCTCTTCCAGCGCCCAGGAGCTGTCATATTTGTCGCGGCTCGGTGGGCGGTATTGGAAAGAGGAACGACGTGACTGGGAGGGGGCGGCATCGATTGAACTGAGCGCGGGCGCTCACGCCGCAGCGGAAAGCGGAGATATGAAAGTGGTTTCGTTGATTCTCGAAGGAGAAGGAACGACTGTGGGCGTTGGGGAGACGGTGTCGCAATTGAAATGGTGGGCTCTATGCAATCAATGAAAAATGAACTGGAGTTCGGAGACGCGTCAAAGGGGTCAATAATGGGCGTGTTTTTTTGGTAACTAGTCGAGGGTCAGAAAAGACTAAAACAGGTTTCGAGGCCGAGCATACCTCGAGTTCCGGGGGAAGTAGATAGCATCCACGGATTGTCGAGTCTGGTTCATAGTATTCTGGTCAAGTAACGACCAAGTATCAGGAGAGCGCGTCATTCGCCCAAGCAGCCGGGCCGGTAAGTCCACGATGGAAGAGCGTCTCTGATGTCGTTGAGAAGTCGTCGATTTTTCAGAAGGCATGAAGGGGGGCACGGGAGACGACGAGGTCCGCGTGCGGCGAGCAAGGGTGCGCAGGACATTGTATCGTCCCGATGATTTTAGGGCGGGCGACGGCGCAGAAGGAATCGGTGAAGAATGACCCGAAATTGACCTGCGATGCGACGTGCCAGCCATCGCACGCAGCCCAGAGGAGAAGAACTCAGAGTAGGTGCGATTGGTTTGGGTCGCCATTCCGTGCCTCAGAATCATCCCGTCGGCCTGTTTTTATAAGAGGGCGTGGCAATGACGCGGATGGCATCATCAAGAGAGAATGCGGATTGGCGCTCAGATAGGGACCTATGTCCGAACCCGCCTATTTTAACTCCCCACACCCCCTGACACTTCGGCCCGACTGTGCGCCATTCACGAATCCAGTTTGAGTAGCGTTTTCTCCGCCTCCAGGAGTACAAGGTGGAACCAACGTTCAATTCCGCATCGACCTCAAGCTCTGCTTAAGCTGTGAGATGGATGCCACCGTTGACTTGTCCAAATCAGTGGTCACGATGAAGAGATCCCACCTCGTGAAGTTCAAGAACGCGCGAGTTTGCATTGATCATCGTGCCAAGGCACTGTATGCTGGTGATCTACGGAGATCTACGGACCATCCGGCTAGACTACTGTCACTGTAGCCTGAGAGTTACTCCGGGAGCGGAAATGGAAATGGAAAAGGATTCGGATTTAGGAATGATGCCTGACAAATGCCTTACGTGTAGGTATGATACGGTAGCCGTGACCGGCTCAACCTGGCGTGAGTTCGAAACTGACACGAGCGGCTTTTTTGGACATTTACATATATGTAAGAAAGAGCAAGTCTAAAATTGATTCCGCTGTCTTGAAGTGATAAATAAATTTGTGGGCCCTTAATGGATCCTCTGAGATTGCAGATATGCGAGAGAACAAGCCGAAGGAGGTTTTGAAAAAAAGTCACTCTTGTCGGATTCGAACTCACGCCAGGCTGAGCCCATCACGGCTACCGTATCCGACCTACACGTAAGGCATTTGTCAGGCATCATTCCTAAATCCGAATCCTTTTCCATTTCCATTTCCGCTCCCGGAGTAACTCTGAGGCTTGTAGATCTGCATCATGGGCAGAAGAAGACTCTCCGTGAAACAGATTAGCCCGGGCGGGTCGGCGATTAGAGGGAGCAAAGAAGGTTCATTCTCATTAGGCCGGACAGGAGGACGGAAAAGGGTCAGACAAACGCCAAGTTTCACTTGAATTATACTGAGCAAGCGCTATTGGAGACACGAGGCATCTTACGTTGGGTTGCACTAACGCTTCGCTGCAGCGTTTTGCGCCGCCGCTTGAGCGAGCATGTCTTTCTGTTGAAATGCGAGCTTACGACGCTCGTTGAAGTAGGTTATCTGAAATCGCAAGGTTAGCCGTGATCGTGTCGAAAGAGGCCGGATTGCCCACCCAGCTCTGTGCACACGTTTTTTGGTACGCACGGTTCTCCGCCGAACAGGCTTTCCCTTCCGCGCCAGCCATTACGACGCCTACTCCATCCAAACATGCAAAATAAGCATCTCTAGCCTCCCAACATTTTTGACGCTCTTGACGTGTTGGGGGACTAGGATCCTCTGAAGCCGGAGATCCGGAGTTCCCAAATGGCCACCAGCCCATCTTGCGGGACGTGGTGGGAGGTTCTGAAATTGATCCGACACGTGACTCGCTTGTACCGCCTCATGATTTTATCGCTTTGACCGGAGGTCAAGGTTGCTAATTGTCTGAAGGAGTTGGCTCCAACTCCGATCTCCGACAGACAAGAAATGGTACGATGATGTTACTCACCCGCTCCTGTCTCTCACACCGAACGAAAAACATCAAGAAAGTTCGGGGCGATGCTTTGCCACTGGCACCAGCCTGTGCAGCTTGATATCGTTTTCGCAATTGTATGAAAATTATCAGGCCTTCGAACTGTACCGATAGGCGAGTATTCCTGATTGACATGGGAGAAGCGGCATTACATTATACAGTAAGATGCATGAGGGGATCTAAGGCGTGTACAGCCGGTCGTTAACCCGGCGTCTGTCAGCTTCAATTGCACCTACACAGAGGAACCGTTCGATTGGTCTAATTAGATTTCCCCGAAAGGGAATTTACGTAACTTTCGCTGCCGCTCTCCGGAAGCTTCACCAACACAACTAAACTATGTTTGTAGATTTCATTCATCGAAGACTTCTGAAGGCCCTTCTATGATACAGGTTTGCAGGCTCACCTTCCCTTCTACATACAATATTATTATTCAATTTTCCTGCTTTATTTTGCCATGCCGTGGCTTACATCACTTCGGGTCGGGAAATCGCAGCAGGCCGCTGGTCTGGAAGTCCCTACCCATGGTATTCAGCTACAAGTGAGGGCCTAGGATTAAAACATGTAAGTCTATCTTTGAGGCACGAGCCTTTTTATTTGCGCTGATTGATATTTCTTCACCTTGCTTTGGCGGAGGTTCAACTCCGCACGGTGTGCCGAAGAGATGCCGAAGGCAAGGTGCTTCGGCACAAGAAGACTACAATCCCATTTAAAAATTAGAAGCCACACCAACTCAAAGAAACATTTGAGCCAACATTTACACTTGATCTGCACCTGTAATCACTCTTTAGTACGCTGTACCTCTTTCTTCGCGCTGCAATCCTCAAATTTTGTATGCCAAAGCTGAGGTCCCCTAAACGGCTTCAGTCACTGTGGTCCCCTTCATTCGTACACATTTAAACATCTGAGCCACGTTTTACGTCCCCTCGGATACTCTAGTTCTTGCCTAAATGGAAGCCGCGCCTCCTGCAGATGTCGGCTTGCCATGCCATCGGCGATCGAAGGAGGGCCGGAGAGAGCCGGCGGACCTCACCACAAATGGGACCGATTCCGGAATTGATGGGATCTAATTAGACCAATCGAACTATGACTCCACCTACACACTCAGCGTCCAGCGTCCAGCGCAGACTAAATGACAATCGTGTCTGGACTGAAGCCACTGCGGAGATAAAATCGGAAATAGCCCCTTGGTTTACTCCAGTGATTTTGATTTATCTGTCGATGGCTGCAGGATTAGGACCTACTCAGCGGTGACACTGTTTACTGCGCAATACTCGCTCGCAGCCCGATCACAATTTTAACAGCCAACCCCTTGCTGACAGTGGAGTTGTGGATAGCAGACATGGCCGAAGTCCCAACCCGTCTGACAAACTGGAGCGGCGCCGGCAGGGTCATGGTACCACGAAACCGAATATAAGAGCGATTAGTTGTTTTCCCTAGTAGTGGTAAATGTCTAAAGATACTTAAGATAAATTAGGTTGCTTTAGGCCATGAGCTGCTTCAGCGCAGCGACGTGGGTTTCGCATCTCTCTACAATGTCCGCGTGTGCAATGGATGACCGCAGCTCCACCTCCAGCTGTTTCCCGTCGGTAGTGAGTACGGTACTCGAGTCGAAAAACAAGGCACACACCTGTAACAACTTATCGGCCTGCCACATCCTCGTCGGGAGATTCTCCAAAGCAACGTATACGGCGGGGATGGATTCGCAACGGAGGAGCTCCGCCTCGTTGCTCCGCAGGATGGCGAGCGCAACTCGGAAGAGGACATCCAGCCCGTCGACAAGGAAGACGTCCCAGACACGGAAGAGAGTCTAAACGAGATCAGCACCGAAGAGTAAAGGAATAATGTGAGAGTTACCTCGACCGGGAGGCAGTCCGTAAACAGCGAGAGGAACCAGGAGAAGCAAATGGCTGGGAGGTCGACACCTAGATCTGCGAGGTGGGCGTGCAGCTTCGGAGTGAATTCCTTCACATAGTCGAGAAGGACCAGAGGACAAGCTCGCGATGGGAGGAGCGAAGGCGAAAAGAAGTCCTCGGGAAGGATTCTTTCGACTATGGCCGCAAGAGCCCAGAATGCTTCCTCCTCATCGGCATGTACAAGGAGCAAGGTGGAAGTAACAAGGTTCATGCCCTGGCAATAGCCTACCGCCGGATTACGCCTGAAGATGGAACGCAAATGAGTTGGAGCGAAAACATCAGAATCATTTCACATACCGACTGTAAGCAGTCAACACCCTACGCAGCTTCACGACACCCGCCCCATCGCCCCCGAAGAAAACGTTCAAGGGCATCGTCCGTCCCACGTCCTTCTCGATCTCAGCCACGACGTGCCCAGGTCCCTCCGCCGCAAGCAGATCTTTAAACAAGCCCGGCTCCTTCATCTCCATCCCACCACTACACTCCAGCCACACCTTCGAGCGGTATACCAAGGGAATCCCACTCCTCACAAGCCGGTCAAACTCCCGCCGCTCGTCCCGGTTCCCCGACAGCCCAAGCTGGGCGAACCCGATCAGCCCCTCGCTGTGCGAGAGCTCGTCTTCGTCACACGCTGTGCCGAGCCCCAGTATCGCCGCCGCGCCGCCCGCGACGGTTGCGACTGCTAGCGCCGCCTTGGATGGAGCGGCCTTGCCCTTGCTGCGTTGCCGCACAAATGCATCCCACTCCTTGCGCTGCACCGCCTGCCTCGCGTCGTGGATCGCCGTTAGCTCGTCGAGGAGCTTACGCACCGTCTGTGCGCACGCGTGGCGTGGCGTGTCCGCAGTGACCGCCAGCACCGACGTACTTGCGCCCCGCGGGTGGCGGCCCCGCAAGCGAAAGCCGCTTTGACGCCGACGACGCGCGCCGTGACTTAACGCTCGGCGCGGCGTGTGATGAGGACTTGACGCTTGACGCGGCGGGCGAGCTGCTCCCCTCAGAGTCCTCCTCGCAGTACTCGCACTCCGCAGTCTTGACGATCTCGATCACGGGGCGCGACGGGGCGCCCTCGCCGTCCGCCCCGTCGCCGTCCTCCGGCCAGCTGTTGTCCTCTTCGCGGTCTGCGATCTTCACGCCCGTTAGGCACGCAGGCGCCGTGTTCCCGCATTCCCGCGCGCGTATGAGCAGCAACACGTCGTACTGAGCGACATCGTACACGAACCCGTACCGATCCGTCAGTGGCGCGTCTCCTGCGGCTGTAAGCGCGCGGCGGCGGGACGGACAGCGGTAACGGGATCGAGAAGCGAAAGTAGTCGCGCGCGGGTAAGCGGCGTGTACGTTCCGCGAGAGGTATTGGGTCGGGCGGCTTCGCCATCGCGGGGATGATCGACTCGAGTGGCACCGATGGGCCTTTGCGTACAGTCGCTGCGGGCGCTGCGGCGGACGCAATCGGCCCCGTTGCCAGCCTTCTGCTGCTGCTGTCCCTGTGAAATCCGGCGCGGGCGGACACACCTTTCGCGGCGCGCCCCGCCATGAAGCCTGCGAACAGCGGCCTCGGGCGACGCCATCATGGCCGCCGCGCGCGACTTGGCCGACGACGCGATGCTCTTGCTGCTCCGGAATCCGTCCTGGCTTGCGACGCCCGCGCTGCCGAGGGCGCGGGCTGAGTGTCAAGGATCGCTTCGTTCGGCGACGCTCGCTGGCGGGCTGAGCAGCGCGAGCGGCCCCGACGCGCCGTCGCTGTCCCCGCTGTCAGATCCATCTCAAGTCCCCGGCGCTCGCGGCGCTCCTTCGTCGAGTCGCGGAACACGATGCCCTCGTCCCGAGCGTTCCGGATAAGCTCAAGCGCAAGGCGGCGATGAGCGGGCCCGTCTCGTGCCCCTGGTCGGCGAGGATGCTCGCAGGATCAGACGTCATGACCCGCGTGGCGTTAGCAATCGCACGGAGCGACGAGCCTTGCACGAGTAGCGCCCCGCGCCCCTCGTCGTCCCGCGTCCACGACGTCGACGCGCCGCCGGTCGTTGACGCGTCCGAGTTATCGAAGACGGTCGTGAGATGCGGGGCGGCGGGAATGACCGGCGAGAAAGCGGTCTGCACGGGCGATGTGAGGACGCGGTCGAGTGCACCGACGCGGCGTCTGTCACTGACACAATGCTCTGGCGGCTGGCATTAAGCACGGAGATGCCCAGCGTGCCGAAGACACTGCGCGCCGTCCTGCGTCGGTTGTTGTTCCGCGGGACCGCGGGGGGGACGTCCACGTCTGGGTCCACATCCTCTTTGGGCGGCGGCACAATGTCGGACTTGGACATAGTGCGGGAT